>JAJLUF010000157.1:0-18718 GCA_030569995.1 Lachancea cidri
CGGCTCATAGTTTCCTCTCTGGGTGCTGGAAAATTTTTTTCTGAGTAGGCAGAGGGAGGGGGGAACCTAGCACGAACTTCCCCTTCTACCATCTAGAAGGAGCTTGCGCCTAGGAAGAAAACAAGTAGAGTCCCTTGGAACGAAGCACTCATAAATCTCCACGTGATGTCTGACACCTCCACTAAGATGAGATCTGCTAAGGATACGGTATGTGCAATAAACAAATAGCTCAACGCCTCGAAAGGATTTTCCCATACTAACATGCGGACAGCTGGTCTCGTCGTTATTTGAGCTTTCAAAAGCCGCAAACCAAACTGCAGCTTCAATTATCGACTTTTACAATGCCATCGGCTCCGATGAAGAGGAGAAACTTGAAGCATTTACTACTCTAACGGAAGCATTACAGAAATTGACTTCAGCAAGTAACCAAATTCATGCGGTAAGTTCTGACCTGACAAACCCTCTTGACGATGATAAGGATGCGGTTACCACCAGACCTCCAGCTAAAGCGCAAGTCAGGAAGAAGCAAGAACGGGATCCTAATGCCCCCAAAAAGCCTTTAACGGTGTTCTTCGCTTACTCGGCATACGTTCGTCAAGCTCTTCGCGAGGACAGGCAAAAGGCTGGCCTACCTCCTTTATCTTCCACTGAAATTACCCAAGAAATTTCAAAGAAATGGAAAGAATTGGGCGATTCGGAGAAAGGTAAGTGGAAACAAGCGTATCATGCGGAATTGGAAAACTATCAAAAGGAGAAGCTGAAGTACTTAGAGGCAAAAAAGAACGGCACTTTGCTCATCCATGATGGCCCAAATTCCGCTCCGGTCCCTCTCCCAGAATATCTTCAAAATGGGATAGAAGATGAATTCGAACCACGGAAGGAGAAAAGAGCTCACGAGGAAGATGGGTCATCAGGATCTTCTGAGAAGAAAAAGAAGAAGAAGAAGAAGGACAAAAAGAAGGAGAAGCACAGTACCGTATGAGAATTTTGGGTATTCGCTGTATCAACTTGTACTATAAGATATTGTAACCATAGAAGAAAAAAAACAGTACCGTAAAAACTGGGATTGTGTATTGTTATGTACAAGCAGTTAGAGATACCTACCTAACCTTAGTTTAAAAGCTCTTCTTTATCAACTCCACAACGTCGATCATTTTTTTAGGTGCATCTTCAGGTCGTTTCCAGTTCTCAGGAAATTCGTAATGACGCTTTTTGTTGCGAAGGTTCCTAGACAAGGTATGTCTTGTGTCAAGTGGGATGTCGCTGAAATCATCTGTCAAGTCTTTTGACTCTTTAATCAACCTTTGCAGAATTTCACTTAAGTAACTGGCGTTCTGTGCAGGTTCTGGATAACTATCACAAGACATCTTAAAGATATCTGTGATGTGATCGTAACGAGTTCTCGCCAATATCCGCAACTTATGTAATTCCTTTTCTTTCAAATCCAAATCAGATGTCTTCACACTCAAGACAACCTTTCTAGAATTAGGGTGTTCCTCACCAATATATGTCGTGTAACGATAGGTGACTGGTTTCGTTTTGGCAGACGGTCTTTCGTATTTTTGCCGATATTGGGCTAGCAGAGGTAGCTCATAAGCGGCTAGTCGATTATAAAACCGCTGTTCGCGATGTTGGTGCACCAATAACTGAGCCTGAGACGGTAAATCATCAAACATGAATGGCTTTGGTTTAAAGTCATCCTCAAAGTTGGTACCCGTTACATCATGTGCAGCTTGTTCACCTCCACGATAAACAGTTTTGATTGCACCAACTGAGACTCCCGTGTATTCAGAGGTCGACAAGAGGGCATTCAATTCTTCTTTGCAAGGCTTGTATTGAGTACCTAACCTCACCAGTCTTTCACGATATAGCTCGAATATTTGTTCCGGTTTTAATCCCTTCCACTTTCCTGGGTCCAAATACAATTCTGGCGAAAGATTGGTCCCACGTGCAGTCTTTAGAGTAGCATTGTTAAAACATCTCGATGAAGACTGTATGAGGAGTTTCAACGAAAGTCTCATCCTTTCTTCTTTGTAATATGTACGACTGACCTATTGGGATTTTCATTTCTTCAATTATGATAAAATTTTAAACCTCGCTTTGAAGGGAAGCAGAGTCACGTGATAAATAGATAAATCATTATATACGTAAAATGCCAGGGTGACATCAGTTTTCATGATGAATTCTGGGAACTACGTGGGCCACAACATTGTGAGGTAATACCAAGAACAACAATGTCAAGAGTGGCACGTAGAGGAAAGGGGCCCAAAGAACAGAATCAAGTTGATGAGCTTGCACATGAGCCCTCTACGATCCTCGCTGGTGTGTTGAGAGCACTTGACTTGACATTAGAAAGAGACATTGGAATGCTTAATGGGAAGAACGTCCGTTCAATACCGAATGAAAACGCCTTAGCTAGTCTACAGAACTGTATGGAAAAGTTAGATAAAACTTTAGAAAGGATATCCAACAGTGATCAAGAAACCATACGAATAATCAAGGATGTTTTAGAATCACGAATGGAGAATGCTAGATCAGCAGCTGCGGCCGCAGCTGCAGCCGCAGCCGCAGCCTTACCCTCAGAAATAACAGCGCCCAATACACAACAGGATGCAAAAGACGATAACCTACCCAGCGATGATGAGTCAAACCTCATTCATAAAAGGCAAACGAATCGAAAAAGATCGCTAAAAGTAGGTGATGAAGAAGAAGATGAGGAATTTGATTCATATCAGGAAAAAAAGACAGAAGACTTTGAGGATTCAGATGGGCACATACAAAAGAAGACAAAATCAGAGGTTGACCGAATCGAAAATGATCCATCTGTCAAAAATCCCAAGTCAGAGTTTGTTGTTTCTCAAACCTTACCAGCAGCGGCTGTCACATTGGGGCTATTCACAGAAAAAGGATTGGAAAGTACCGGAGAAGACTTTCTAAAAAAAAAGTATGGCGTCGCAAGCTATCCTACCAGTGATCTCGTAGATCTTCTTCCAGGAGAAATCCCTGATATGGACTTTTCAAGGCCGAAACCAACAAATCAAATACAATACACCACATTTTTGGCATCTGTCGATAACTTTTTCAGAGACTTCAATGAAGATGATATCAACTTTTTAAAAAACAAATTTCTGATCCCTCCTAATATACAAATAGAGAAAGCATATGATCCAGAAGTAACTCCTTATGTTATTCCGAAACTTGGTCCATTGTATACAGAGTTATGGTCAAAAGAGGACAACAATCAAAATATTGCAAACCTATCTCCGCCGCCTGTAAACGATCCATCAAGTATTCTCCCTAAGAAATCTGGCGATGACATCTCTGATGACGTACTGGATACAGAAGATGTCTCGTGCGGGCCTTTTGTCTCGAGGCTGTTGTCGGCAATTTTAAGGGACGAATTTTCAGAGCCTGGAAATACTGGATTCAAAGAGGAAAATGATGATTCCATGATTGATGATGAAACGAAGAGCGTTACACCGGGCATGGCTGCTACTGCTCCTACTCCATTAAGTGAAGTTGAAGATATCAAGAGCTTGGCTACAACGTCGACAAGCGCTCTTCCACAGCAGCAAGGCTGGAAAGTGAATAGTATAAATTTAGACTATCCAACCTTTGAGGAGCGTTTAAAGAGGGAGCTAAAGTATGTTGGCATATACATGAACCTACCGAAGGACGATGAGGCACATTCTGGGAATGACCCTGATTGGCTGACTGGTCGAGAAGACGATGAAATTAGTGCCGAGCTTCGAGAGCTGCAAAATGAATTAAAGCAAGTCACAAAAAGGAACCTGAAACGCAAAACAATGCTTATCCCGTTGGTAGAAAGACAATTGGCTTGGCAAGAATACTCGTCAATTTTAGAAGATTTAGATAAACAGGTTGATCAAGCTTACATCAAGCGGATCAGGGTTCCAAAAAACAAGAAAAAGAAACAGCAGACTTCTTTGTCTTCAACCGGGTCAACCTCTCAGGCTGCTATCCAGGCTGCACACCAACAAGCAGCGAACTCTAGTCTGAAGTCTCTTTTAGATAAGAGAAGAAGATGGATAAGCAAGATCGGACCCTTGTTCGAAAGCCCAGAGATTATGAAACGAATTCCAAAAGAAAGCGTATTCAGAGACCTCGATCAAGAAGAAGATGAAGAAGAGGCCGATGTATTTGGGAACAATGGCGGCAACAAAGATGATGAGTTAACGGACAGTCTACAAAACAAAGAATAATTGCATAGGTATCAATATTTACATGTTCAAATAATAATTAAGCATTTAGACCGTGCTCGATATGGCTCAATGAAGGCGTTGTTTTCGTGTTTCCAAGAGTAACAATAGAAATCGGCTTGTTTTTCAATCTGTAATTGGCCCAAAGTACAATATCCTCCTTCGTAATTTTATCAACTTGCTCGAAGACATCCTCTGGAGAAAGTCTTTTCCCCGTCGTTACAATCTGCCTCCCAATATCTTCAACTATAGCCGTAGAACCATCAAGAGATAGCAAGAGCGAAGCCTTAAGTTGAGCCTTGGCTCTTTGCACTTCACTGTCAGTAATATTTCCGGATTTGATTCTTTTCCATTCTTTCAAAATTTGATCAATGATAGCTTTTACATCGTGCTCTTTAGAGTCTGTGACAATGTAGACACCCCATAG
This sequence comes from Lachancea cidri, assembly GCA_030569995.1. Classification (NCBI taxonomy): domain Eukaryota; kingdom Fungi; phylum Ascomycota; class Saccharomycetes; order Saccharomycetales; family Saccharomycetaceae; genus Lachancea; species Lachancea cidri. Next base: position 4,648 of record JAJLUF010000157.1, read on the forward strand.
ACCGGAATCTGCATACGACGTGGAGAAAGACATGTAAGAATTTGCAAGGGTTCCGCTATTCGAGGCCGCTACGGCCAGAGGTGAAGGAGAGTTTGTTCCTGTACCTAACGCTCTGTCCCAGTTACCAACAATGGCTTGAGTTGCCAATGCAGTAAAATAATCAGGAGCAGACCATGATACACCCTCCACAGAAAGAGCGACGTGTGTCGTAGGCAGTGTGTCCTCCTGAATCTTTAGCTCATTTCCATAAAAAACAGGTAATGGACCACGAGGCGAGCCGAGAGGAACAGAGGTGCTCGATTTCCCTATGTGACCGAAGTAGTCAGATGCAAACTCAACTAAACGCTGATGGTCTACTGCTCCTGCGCCAGCGAGAACCATGCGATCACCCTTATAATTAGTAGCAATATAGTCTTGTAGTTCTTTTCTCTTTATTGTTTTAATGTTATCAATAGGTCCTAGAATAGTCCTACCCAAAGGTTGATCTTTGTAGGTGATAGCATGCAAATGATCGAAAACTACTTCGTCGTACATTTTGTCGACTTCCTCGCTCTCACGAATGATTACGTCCCTTTCACGCTCAATAGCGTTGGGGTCCAAAACCGAACGAGTCAAAATGTCGCTTAGAATATCTACAGCCTTTGGAATGTTTTGCTCCAGAGTTTTAGCGTAATAAACAGTATTTTCTCTTGAGGTATATGCATTCAGATGTGAGCCTATGTTCTCAATTTCCAGTTCAATTTTAACTTGTGACCGATTTTGAGTACCTTTAAACGCCAAATGCTCCAGAAAGTGTGCCGTACCATTGTTTTGAACATTTTCTGCTCTAGAACCTGCATCCACGAAAATTCCCACAGTTGCAGTGGAAGTATTAGGTATCCGCTCAGTGGCCACCGTCAGTCCATTAGGGAGCACTGAGATCTGCGTTTTAGGAATAGCAGTTGCTAAGCTGCGAACAGTTCCAACCCGTTTCACAAGATGACGAAGCATATCCGAAATAATCTTTTACTTCTTAGCTTGTTTGACAAAGAAGTGTATAGTATGTTGGAGCTTGATGGAATGACAAATTATTCAAGATCTAGAAGATGCTGTGATATAATCACGTGATACATATCATACCGAGATTAGACAGAAAATGATCACTAATGGTAATAACCATTATTAAAACCAAGTCAAGGCAAACTACTTATGACAAATTGGGGTCTATAAACTTACTGACTTAGAAGAATAGTCAGAAGAAGTTACGACCATGTTACCTACATCATTGAAGGCAATTAAAAATCAAATTTTTAGAGGGTATGGGACAGGAAGATAGCCATTGGCGCTCGTATATAGAATTGTGGACGTGAAAACTCTCTTTATATTCCCTAGTGTCAGCGCAATGCTTACGACGAAGAAATTTCAGGGCCGATTAAGCTGCATATTTTAAGGTAGACTTTTGGAATTTTATTTCAATCCGAATTATTAGTTGATTATGCGCTTTAAAATGTCAAATAGTGTGAAGACGCTAATAGGAAAATTTCCTATCGCCAAGCACCTGTAACGGATTGACTTTGTTGGGTCTCCCAGCTCTATGGGAATCGCAGAGCATATTTTCCAAAGGAAAAGGACCGTCGACGTTGATTCGTGACTTACATAATACTGTTTTGAGAAAAACAGCCGTATCTAAACCAGATAAGGCTAGAAGATTAAAGGTTGCCTTACGACGGGTGCTTGATGCCGCCAAACAATTATGGGCCTACTTATTGATGAAATCGGCCCTATGAATTGATAAGCTTTCTAGGTCTGATTATAAAAGCTAGATTTTTCGTTTATAGGTATCTTAAAGGGTCGGATCCGGTTTTCCCCGTATTTTTCGGAGCCGACGCGAAGACCGTAGATTATATATATGACTGGAGAGAACTCCGTATTCTGATTACAAGAAGACAACCAAATTCTATCTTTGCAATAATGTTTACCAAGAGCTTGCTAAGAAAGTCGAGTGCAAGAGCATTTCAAACAACCACTAAGAGGTCGTTGACGATCCCATTTTTGTCGACCTTACCACAAGTTCCAGGGGGGGTAAAGGGAAACGTCAATGATGCGTATAAACCACCAGCACCACATAAGACGCACGGCTCTTATCATTGGGATTTCGAAAGAGTCGTGGCTATTGGAATATTGCCATTGGTAGGCAGTGCTCTAGCCACCGGTGGCAGTATTTCCACGGTAGCGGATGCAGTGTTGTCTTCACTACTTTTGGCGCATGTGTATGTCGGATTTCAATCGTGTATCATTGATTATATCCCTAAAAGAGTTTATGGCAAGAACTATAACTATGCTATGTACCTGTTAACGCTGGGCTCTCTATTTTCTGCTGTGGGTATTTACAAATTGGAGACCGAGGAGCAAGGTATCATCGGTGCAGCCAGAAAACTCTTAGCCCTCAAGGAAATAGAGAAAAAGTAGATCTTCTGAGGCCTTCACTGAACTGAACTCGATATTTATCATATATATTTATTATCACATATTTCGCGAGCAAGCTTGCGTTTCCATTCCACAAGACCTTCAATAATGGTCTGCTTTGTCGACTCCAAATTTGTCAATAGAATTAGTTTCTGCTCACCGCCGTACACATCTCTACAATCGAAGCACCGTGAAATCTTAACCTTGCTTTCGACACCGTCGATACGAAAATCGATCATGCTTCGCAGCTCCACCAACATCTCTTCTACTTCCCTCTCATGAGTTAAATGACATTGCTCCATAATATCTTTGAAACTCAGACATCGTAGCTTAGTAGCTAATCCTAGCAGCGTCAGCTTCCTCAGTTTGCGCCACATCAATGGTGTCATACAGATCTCATGAGGTACGTCCTTCACGTCTCCAAAGCAGAATAACTCGATCAGTTTTTGCTCTTCTTCCTTTGTGCTCGATAACCATAAATCTTTGAAATGAAAGCAATTAGGATCTTCTAACCTCGCTGTCGTATTTTGCTGAATCATTTATTATTGTGCTTACGCGAATGGAGTTTTTCAATTTCTCATTTGTTTCCGTGAAAAGTTAACTAACTGCTGAGCATTGTGATGTCTACGATATTGTACAATGCCAATTCCACTTTGGTTTCGAGGTTCCAGCGCAAGTTAAGATCATCCTCAGATGCTGATCCTGAATCAGATGACGATTTGCAATTTAAAGCATCTTATCCTCCTGATTCAAGGGGTTATTTACTAAATTTGTGCTTTTCCATCTACCCCGAGTCTGTACACCAGGAAATTATCGACTTACCTCTGACAAGACTTTCAGTACATGCGTTTTTCGCTCTTATGATAAGAAACTTCATCACCTCATGGTACGGCTCAAAAATTCCTACTTCTGATTCCCAGTTTATTGAGGAAATCATTAGTTTACTAGAGAGTGTTATGGATTATCTTGAGTCAGCTGAGATTAGTTGGGAGAAGTTATTGTGCGATGACGTACCATTATTGGTTTCTGAACACATCATTTTGATGCGTCGCGTCATGAAAGATGACCTAACGTTTGATGATTTTCTTGAGTTGTCTTCTTACAAAGGGGAATATCCATCTTCGATAGTTGATCGAATTTTAAGCCCGTTGGCAACCAAATCTAGATTGCAGTCCACGTTTTTGAATGAAATGCTTGGGGACCTCTTGCTTGACCGAGTTTTGGAGGGAATATTAGAGCCTGCAATCATGATGGAAGTTATCACGAATATCTCCGTAGCCATTCTTGCCAAGTCTAAAGTTAAACAGAATGATACATTTATTGAACGTGTACTTGATTTAGGGTATAAGCTAAATCATACGATTGCGCATCTGGTGTCTTTGAAGAAGAAGAAGGATGTCGGTGCAAACTCGCCATTCTCTCACAGATATATTTTCACGTTTTTCAACACATTGTTTCGCTTAGATAGTCGAAAGCCGCTGATATACACTGTTTTGAAGTATTTACAGAAGTTTGCAGCGCATCAATCGACAGTCGATGGCATGCTACACAGAGAGTTTCAGAGGTATCTCTTCTCCAACGTCTTGAAATCAGAAAATATTGCGAAACTTTTTATCAAATTAAGGCACATAATCTTTCCAAAGGATAACAAATTTAGTCCCGAAAGGAGACTACAAACTGAACAAGATCTTGCCAATCTTAAAAAGCATTGCGAGGAAAGTCTATTTCAGGTTTGTGAAACATACCGCCTATCAACGCTTCTCGCGATTTCGAAACCTGACATCCAACACTTCATCGATGCTCTCAATCGGGACAAAAGAATGAATAAGTTCCTTGTCCTGAGACTGGTTGAAAACTTTGTCGCTCATGCGACCTGACTCCAATCTTGCGCCAACAACTCCTGTATGTTTGGCCGAAAATGAAGGTTTGCGTCTATATATCGAGACCATAAAACATGACTCCCTTCAATTATTGGGATCATATGCTGATGCTCGTGCATACCCACCCGAGTCTTGATAAATGCAGAATGTAGTGCTATTTGATGTCCTACTCCCTCAACTTTGATCCCTCCGTATTTAGTATCATTTAAGATGGGCTGACCTAATCCTTGCGCAAGTTGCTTGCGAATTTGATGTTTTTTACCGGTGCGCAGTTGGAGCACTACACATTGCTCATCTACCTTTTTATAGTAAGTGGTCATTCCTGCGAAGCTCAAGACACCATCATTATCCTTTATGGTTGATGATCCACTCACTAAAGCCACGTACTTTCTAACCATAGTATAACCATAGTTTCCTCCTTTTCTTAAATTTCTTGAAAAGTTAGCTGCCGAAGCCTTGCTCTTGGCAATGAGCACACCTCCTGTGACGTTGCTATCTATTCTGTGGACAGATCTCCAGTTTGAGATCTCACAATCAGGATTACCTGTTCTGAGCATGTCAAGTAGCACCAAGGGCGGCTTGATATTATCTTTAAACCAAGTCCGTAGATCAGGTGGCTGGCAATATACACCATGTGGTTTGTTGGCTATCAGATAGTGTTTCCCGCTATATATAATTCTTGAATTTACGTTGATTGGCATTTCTCGTGTTTTTTGTGTTACATTTTATCTGCGCGCGGTAATCAAATTGTTATACTTTTATCAATCACTCCATCGGTGCACAACTAAGGAACAACAGTCCAAACGCCTTTCTAATAAGTGAACGCTCTCCAGTTAAAAGCGAATATACTTCACTACCGTATCTGCATATAATCTCCAGTTTTCTCTGAATTTTGCGTGGCGGCTAAATAATGTCAACCTTCCCCGGTGAACAAACGAGCATTCCGAAACGCCTGGCTGAGTCACTTGAGTTCCAACCTCTGAATCACCTTGTGCCAAAGAAGGAACTATCATCACTGTTTCGTTCAAGTCTCAGTATCACCCTGGCCTCGCCGAAAAACGCTTTAGAACTACCGCCTTCTCATCTACTTGATGAGCGAAATTTTGTGAACTTCAGCTTTGACAAAGGTCATGCTGAACATGCCAATAATGATTTGGAGTTTAAACGAGTTCAATTTAAATTGAATGAAAGGGAAAAACTTCCACATGACCTATTTGAAGGCCTCTCTCCTCTAGCGAAAGATTTACTTCTTTCAAACGATGTTGTTAGCTCTGACTCTATACTGAACGAAAGTTCTTCCAGAAACAAGAAACACAATAGAGATACGAAAATCTTTGAAGATGTCAAACTGATAGGTTGCAACAAGAAGATTAAACTGGCACCGCAGGTAGTTTCGCTAAACCAGCTTGCTTACGGTGATCAGTACTTGGCAGAATTGAGCAGTTTGGTAACTTCTATAGGATCCGAACCAACTTTAGCTGACACCACTAGCTCACAACATTGGATTAAGGTCAGTAATAAATTTTTACTATCCCAGACTTGCTTGGAAAAGTTGCTTACTATTCTCAGGAGTGTCTTGGCCATCCCCAGTGCAGCCACCTGCATTTCACCCGATACGTTGTACAGAATTCTCTCTGTATGTGCCGAAAACGTTGCTCTTGCTATTGAGATAGGTCATCTGGAGCATGATCAAATATTCAAAATTGCGTTTGATTCTGCTGTCGTGATTTTTACAATCTTTTCAATGAATGTTCAAGATAGGCGCTTATATCTAGAGCGTTATTTATCATTGCCTATCACACTTATTTCCCTAGTTGTTGACCAACTGAAGGAAAAGGAACAAGATTTTACGAAACAGAAGCAAGATTTGGCGCTGCTACTATCAGTCCTTCAACTCGTGCCCCAGTATATTAAGAAGGGACATGCTATCGATGAAAGGTTTCTTACTAAATTAATATACATTTTCTCAGACTTGCTAGTTTTCACAATCTCTGAGGGAACCTGCGATGTTAATACCCAAATCTGTTGTGAGAAACTGAAATCCATCAGTGCGGACGGTCTGTACTCGATTTTTGAAAGAATTCCAGAGCAGAGGGAATTCATAATTGATGAACTGCTGTCGCACATGAATGAATTACCCACCACGCGTTCACAAAGAAAACTCAGAAAAATTGCTGGTACTTGCCGTGCCAGTCATCTCACATCTGCTTTAATTTCTATGCTTCAAGCAATTAATTCCTATGACAATTACTCCCACCTTGAAATGACTGACGAAAATGCGATTGATGATTTTTTAAATTACCACAGGGTTCAAGAGGATACCTTATCCAGGTTAATTGAACACATCAATGATGTGATATTAAAAAAGTGCTTCTCTAATGTCACCAAAGAACGCTACATTCTTGATTGTTTCGTGCAAGATTTGCTCGCTATGGTATCACTTCCAAACTGGCCTGTTGTAGACATTATCTTAGCATCTCTTTTGAAGAAATTATTGTCAGTCTTTAGTCCGTCTCATCAGGAATCTGCTAGCGTAGAAGCGTTTGCTCTATCGACAGTAGGAAATATAGGCAGTGTGATCCAAGATATTCGCTCAAATACTAAACAGAACGAGGCTAATAACTTGATAAAAATATTCAACCAACCAGAGTGTCTATCTCAGTTAACAGCATCATTCGAAAGATGTCTTCAGTATTTGAGTGCTATTGGATCCGATAGTCCCGGATTTAAGTTTCTATGGCATAAGCAAATAGTGGCTCTTCTAAACCTCAACGAGTTTGATCTCGATTCAGAGCAGTGGTCGTCAACTATCAATGAAAAAATCAAAGGAATTTTGAGGAAAACCAATGTACAGTATACAGAATCAAGCAATAGCATGTCGATTGAGATTGCAGAGAGCATAAGAATGGACTATCTATCGACATTACATGCCTCCGAATTGGTAAATTTATACGAGCCTTGTATGAAACTGGTTATATCGCTTTTGAATAGACCCAAAATCAAACTGCGTTCGGGTGCTGTTAGATGCTTGTCTTTGTTAGCTACTAAAGATAATAAACTGCTGAAAACTCCAATCGTGAAGGAAACTATTGAAATTAGGCTGAAAGACTCCTCTGCGTCAGTCAAAGATGCGATTCTTGACCTACTAAGTCTTGGTTCCTCTTATCTGGAATTTTATCGTCAGATCAATACTAATTATAACGACGAGAGTACTTTAGTCAGAAAACATGTTTTGAAATTGAATCTTAATATATATGACAATTCTGATGATCCTGTGGTAAAATCATTCACTTCGAACCGTATTCTTCGAAGAACAGAAGATGAGGAAGACACTATAATTGATATTGCAAGAACATCCTTACTAGAGAGATGGATTTTAGTGGTCGAAAAGATGAATGATAGCCCAGAAAAACAAGAGAGAAAAATCGAGGAAATAATCAAAGTAATTTCTTTGGTCCTAGGATCAAGCGAGAAATCTTTCGAACTTTTTCATTCCTATTTGAACTTCTATATCTTGAACAAGGGTCTCCATTCTGAAGCGCTTTCAGAACGAATCAATGCTTCTATACAAAGGTTAACCAATAAAGTTGTTGATATGGCTATTACTATACAATGTGATGATAACAAGAACATAGCCGAAAATGATAACGAAGGCATGGGCAAAGTGTTTCAGCTGTTGTCCATGCTGTCTGCATGTGATGAATCATTCGTAACCAAAGAGCATATCACGGCACTGTATCCTTATTTGGTATCTCCAGAGAAAGCAAGCTGGGAATATTATACTTTGAGAATTTTCAAAAACAGCTTTGCTAGACTCTCTAACTTCAAGCCCAAATTCTTGTATGATTTAGAAACTTCTGTTCTCGATCGTTTAACCAGGATGAATGTTCGAGAACTTGATGAAGCTATTGCTTTATCGTGGTTAATTGCAAAAGAAAGGAAGGATTTAACTAGGATTTCGAAGGCATGCTCTTCATGTTTGACTCACCTAGCCCCATACATCAACCAGGCAACGAAAGATCCACAGCACGTCAAAGCTGATGGGAAGCTTCAAAAACTTCTTTATCTTGCGGCAGGGTTTTCTAGATTCTGCAAGCTTGAGAATTCAAAAGATCATTTTCCAACATTGAGAACTAGAGAACCCATATATGAATATGTCACAAAGTGCCTCATAGTTTTAACACGAAAGCAAATTAATCACGGTATAAAAAGAATAGCCGTGAAAAATCTCATTAAAATTGCAACAGTTTTCCCAAAGTTGTTTAATTCTCGTCACGTCCTTGGCGTTTTGGATCAGGAATTTGAAAATGGAGCGTTAGATATGAAGCTAGTCTTAATTCAAACTCTATACGACTTCTTCCTCTCCGAAGAAGAGAAATCCTTGAAGATTGCGGGGATGAATGGCAATTTCTCATCAGATGCTGGTTTAAAAAAAAAAGGCTCGAAGTTTAACCAGTCAGAACAAGGAAATGATACTATCTGCTCTGCGCTTGTTTCAAGATACCTCAAGAATATAATTCAGTTATGCTTGCTTGAAGATATCAACGTTTCAATCATTGCTGTGAAATATTTGAAGTTAATCCTTGATTATGGTTACACCAACCCATCTTACTGCATTCCTAGCCTGATAGCCTTATCGGCATCTAAAGACGACGCCATGAGAGCGTTTGCCCTATCGATTCTTAAGAGCTTATTTGATAAACACGAAACCATGCTTTTCAATAGTCTAGTCCAAGGAGTTAGGCTAACTGCTGATTACTCAAAGAAAATCAACTCCGTTCACTTATATGAGAATAGCCTAGTTTTGAGAAGAGTGCAGGACTTGTTCTCGACATCAAAAAAAGGAGCTTCAAAATTCATGCTCTCTATAACGAAAGCGTTTGAAAGTTATTTCTCAGTTGCTAATCAAGAGGCAGAGGGTATGAGAGATGGAATTGTGTTTATGTGCTTGAACATCAGTAATATTGTTTTTGAGCATCAACTGGAGCTCTATAAATTCGTTAAGCTTCTTGACTTGAGATGTGAGCAGCTCGGAGAAAATATACAGGACAAAATGCAAAACGATAACGACGGAAAGAAAACCATTGATTTATCTAACCTTATAATATGCCGACTTTGCTTACTTGATCTTCGATATTTCTTCTTCCAAAACTACAATCTGACAGAGGAAAGATTATCGTTAATTGGAACGGCCGAAGAAAATGAACTAAAATCAAAACTCTCCGCACGCGGAGGCAGTGAGAATTCTTTTGGTAATTTCAAGTTTACTAGTTTTGACAGTAGCGCCAATCCTGAACAAATATGTTCTAGCTATTTAAATGATTCCAATTTACTTTGAATCGTCAACGCATTCTACTCTAATATATAACGTATTTAGCCCTCCTCGTATGGCCACTATGCAAACACTCCTTTATCATTATTTGTACATAGGTAAAGAATTGAAATAGTTAGAGCTCTTACCTACGCATCTAAGTGCATTTTCACATTTGTTATCTGGATGCTCTTCCGTTTCTTCGAAGGCATATTAAAATGCTCCAATCCAGTCGAGATATTATCAGTGCTAGTTATAATATCCAGCCCACCAATCGTATTTGAAGTGGATTCACTTGAAATTTCGAAAGAGGGTCCCACACATAACTTGTTCAGCTCACGCTTCTTATTTTCCTTGAAAGTTGGGATTTCCACCCTACATCTTTCTAATGCAACCTGCTTTGGAAACGTAGAGTAGTATGCAAATTTGTTTGGAAGATTAGCAGCCTTCACAGACCAGATTTCTCTTTCCTTTTTGGTACACTTTACGATATACGATGCCCTCAAAGGTTCAGCGACAATAGCAAATTTAGCTTTCGAGCGTACTAATCTTTTGAGCTGAATTATAATAGATCCACCATAATTTTTTTCGCGATTATGTTTTCTATGCCGTCTAATTTCTTCAGGTGACATGTGCTCTTCTTCCTCATCAGAAGAGCTGTCATAACCCATGATAAGATTTCTGTCAACGCGAGAATATAAGTTCTCACGATTAGACAAAGCATCAATTCTACCATGCCGATAATTACGTGAAAGCAAATTTGATCTCCTTTTCATATTACGGAATTTGTTCAACATCCGTTCTACTGCTTGTTTTGTGAGATCCCTTTTCACCAGAAGTTCTTGCTTATCATTCGGATTTTTGATAACAGTGAGTTTCATCAGTGCACTAATCCAATCAAATAAATCCAGCTTCTCGAATAGATTTTGTAATCTTTCCGCTTCAGCTTCGGATTGCATCTTGTCATTATTAATCATTCGACTTTCCTGCTTCTGCATTTTCTTGTGATATGCACGAAAAGCATCATCAGGTAGCAGATCATCACAGCCCACCTCGGGGAGATTGCTAAGTCTATACTGGGTGATTTTGAGTCTCATTGCATTGATCTGCTTTTTTTTTTCCGCAATGCCACTAACGTCCTTCCTTAATAAGACGAGTGCGCCTCCTCTGCTAGCGACTACTAGCTTCTTGTTTGGACAGATCTTCACTTCAGGAATATCAAAATTGAACCGATCCTCCTCCTCATCAAGGACGGGAGTCTTTGGTCTTAGCTTTCTTTCAGGTTTCTCTCCCATGGTTGACAAAGTCGTCATTATCTTTTGCCTTGAAAACAAAAAACTTTGGGAGACCTAGTAAACAAGTATCTTAAAGGAAGCAGAAAACACAAAAATGTCTTACCGGGGACGCGACAAGGAAACTTTGCTTCCATTCCATGATCCAAAAAAGTCTAAAGATAGTCATACCGTAAAAGAAGTCAAACAGGGAGGTCGAAAGCTCAAGATTTACTGGAGGTACATATCACTCTTCTTCTGCATATGGCTTTGCATCATCCAGTATTATGAAAGGACCGTCGTGAAAAGATCTATGAGGGGCTGCGCCTGGGAGAAGTGGGAGGAATGGCCAAAAGACGCAGACCGCCATAGAGTTGCTCTTCTCGCGGATCCACAGATTATGGATGACCATTCTTATCCTGGAAGGCCGAGGCTTATCAACTACTTCACACAAAATATTCTAGACAACTATCTCAGTCGCAATTGGAAATATATGCAATATTACTTAGATCCCGACTCGACGTTTTTCTTGGGTGATCTATTCGATGGAGGGAGAAGGTGGGGCGACGACCAGTGGATCGAAGAATACGAAAGGTTTCAAAGATTATTTCCTAAAAAGCCCAATCGTCTTACCGTTATGTCTTTACCTGGAAATCATGACATCGGATTTGGGGACACTGTTGTCGAGGAGAGTTTCAAGAGATTTACGTCTTACTTTGGAGATACTTCCTCAACTTGGAATGTCGGTAACCACACCTTCGTACTTTTAGATACAATCTCACTATCAGATTATGCCAACCCTAATGTATCAGTGAATCCAAGAATGTTCTTGGATAACTTCAAGGTCACAGAACATTCTTATCCACGAATTATGCTCAACCATGTTCCACTATGGCGTGACCCCATTCAACAGCCATGTGGTGAACTCCGTGAGTCAAAGAAACCATTTCCGATCATGTATGGCGATCAGTTCCAAACTGTTATAAATAGCGAATTGACCCATCAAGTTTTGTCTGTTGTCCAACCCGACATTGTGTTCTCTGGTGATGACCACGATTACTGTTCTGTTAAGCACTCGTATATTGTCAATGGTCAACATAAAGCAGCTAGCGAAATTACTGTCAAATCCTGTGCTATGAATATGGGAGTTTCAAAACCAGCCATTCAATTGCTCTCTCTTCATAATCCATCGGTTTCTTCTGAATCCGAAACATATCGCACAACCATGTGTTACTTGCCAGACCCCTATAAACCCATCAAGGTGTACCTCGCGCTTTTTACTATTACCGTAGGGGTGTTTGTGTGGATGTGCTTTCATCCTGAGTCGTTTAATCGAGTCATCGCAAAGCATATGACCGCTGATACAATCGCAAATTATACCTTACTACCAATTTCCTCTAAAAAACTTGATACATACAATAAGAAAGAAAAGAAGACAGACAGCTACATCGTTCAAGAAACTTCGGCTCTTTGGGGGTTTATAGCAAATGGTGGATTACTGGCTTTGCTGGTTTTCATGTTATTTGCATATTATTATCGACAGTTCAGTTAAAGACTCAATGGAAAACATAATCGGTGAACGCGTAAACTAAAAAATTCTCACAGCCTTAAATTCATTTTAAACTTGTTTACCAAACTATCGTGATTAAAATCTTCACGTTTTGAAATATAATCCGAAATAATATTTCTGTCAATATTTGTTAGGCGTCCTTCTTTCGTTAAGGACTCTAATAGTTCCGGCTGAACTGTGAATAAATTTGCCAATTCTCGCAAAGTTGCGAAGCCATCAAGAAGTCTTTGGATGGACCATCCTTCAATTGCAGTTTGAATACCAATGATATCCTTGGTAACTATGATTCCTCCGATTGAACTAACTTGATACTTTTTATAATGGTCCAGTAATTGTTGGTAGAGATCATTGCCAACTTCAAGTAGGAACGACTTCAGATTCTCATTTTTTAAATATAGAGTAACCTGTGAATATAGGGAATTCAAAATTGAAACGATCTCAGTAGCTGGTAGAGTATCTTGATCCAATATATTCTGCGTTTTGGGAATAAAGTCCTTTTTCTTTTGCTTTGATAGAGAATTGGAAAATCGTTGGGAGTACAGCAGTATGGTTTCCTCTATTATCACATTTATAAGTAGTTCACTCCTTTTGATATAGCTATTCGTTAATGTAATAATTTTTTTTTTAATAGCTGGAGAATTAGTGAGAAGCGGTAAGATGACCGTTTTAATTGATGCAGATATCAGGCCCAAAATTTCTGTTGATTTTGAGACGTACTTCAGAAATGATAAATTGATGAATTCACCCTTCAGCCCGTCAGCCCTCATTAGGAGAGCATACGAAGTTTCTAGTCCCGACTCCACAAATGATCCAACTGTGCCCATCAAAACGATCTCTAACAACTCATAGCTATAATCACCTGCTTTATTAGGAATTAGCTCCATGACTCTTGCAACTGATTCTACGGCACACTTTAACATGTTGTCTATTTTTTGGAGGGTGAAGTTAGGATCTTCTCCTGAATCTGTAACCTTGGCCTCTGATGTGCTGTTGCTAGTGGTATGAGAGTTGCCATGCAACAATGATGAAGAGCGCGAGATTGACAGCGACTTTTTTTCTCTTTCCAAATGAGTACGAAAGAAGCTATTGATCTGCGTTAGCTTCCTCGAGGATGAGCCATTAAGATCCTGCGGATCACTTGCCTCTGAGAAATCGGGCATGCTCAACAACTTGTTTGTGAGAGTCCTTGGCCGAATATCTTTATCATGTTCTATGTTAAAATCAGACGTTTTCTGAGCTAACACACTTTCTAAACCCCTCTTTTCGATATCGAAGTACTTGGATCTGTCATATATTGTTTTTGAAAACAAATCGCCATAGCAGTGTTCCAGCGTCGAGGATAATCCGCTTTCTTTGTCCAACTCCAGTAATTGAAGAGCGAGCCCAATACGTGCTTCAGTTATTTGTTGAAAGGATTTTCGCTCAAAAAATTGAATCTAGGTTGGAGTACCTCCTAAATGCTTCCTTGTCTCTCTCTAATCTTGCATATGTTAGGATGCTACACGCACTATATTCGCTGATAGGGCAATTTGTCAAGGATTTGACAGAATTCTTTCAATTACTGGAGTTGGACAAAGAAAGCGGATTATCCTCG
>JAJLUF010000158.1:0-20605 GCA_030569995.1 Lachancea cidri
CCTGCGTATCCATCAATGTGTGCTACACACAATATAAGCGAATCAACAAAAAGAGTTATTTTAGCGGAATTAGAGAGAGGGGCGCTCATGACAAATGAGATATTCAGCAATAAGAAGTCGTGGGCAGATCTATTTCAAAAGCATGACTTCTTTTTCAAATACAAGTTCTATCTTACTGTAATGGCTTGCACGAAAGGTGATGATGAACAGCATTTGAAGTGGAGCGGGTTAGTTGAAAGTAAGCTCAGGTTACTTGTTCAAAAGTTAGAAGTTCTCAATGGTATCAAGTTGGCACATCCATTTACGAAACCATTTGAAGCTGCGTACGTGTATGACAACGAAAGCGATTGTAAAACGATTGTAGAAAATTATGGTACTCACAAAACCGAAAAGATCTTGGAGCAGTACATTCAGATTACTGATGACAATAAAAAAGCAGAGAATGTTAAAAACAAGAATCATGTGCATATCACAACCATGTATATTGGACTAGATGTTGCCGTCGATGGCAAAAAACAGGTTGATATACATGTACCTTGTTCTGACTTTTTCAACCTTTGTCGCTCGTTCAGTGAGTATGATGACCCCGAGACATTTTCTCTAATGATTAAATATGTCAAATTGTATGACCTACCTAATAACGTTTATGAGGAAGGTGAGGAGAGACCGGTCAAGCAAAGCAAGAAAAGGAAACAAGACAAATTAAGTAAGAAAGCTAAAAGACCAAAATCTGGCTCATCAAACGCGGTTAATGGCGAAGATTCCACAGCAGCTGCTAATGAACATACTGACGCAAACAATAAAAATAACACAGCCAACATAGACAAAAATATATCGAGTGAACCCTCAAGTTCAGCGACGCAATCTACTTCCGCTTTAAACATCGATCAAACAACTTAGTTAATTTTAAATAGTACTTCATAAGAAGCAAGTTTCGATCTTAAATAAATACTTGTTTCTTCAAATCGATATACGCGCCTCGAATTTTTCCTTGGGTCCCTTCGCAATGCGAACCGAAATATTTTTAAACACCCGCTCCCCCCTATCGCGAAAATCTTGTGCAGGCAGGAATGTTTTTATATTAAAAGGATAGAGAAATTTCGTGTCAACATAGTACATATCTGTCAAAGAGAAACCCTTTGAGTTTGGATTTAAAGCCTTTCTGAGCAGATAATAATACGACAGGAGATATTCAATTACAGATAGCAGTATGGCACTCGGAAAACTAAAGACCAAGATCAATGCTTCTTCGCCGTCGTCGATAGCAAATACAGGCTCAACGAATGAGGGTTCTAGTAAAGCAGCTCTGGACACAGATGACATAGATGAGAATGATGAATCAGGCCAAAACATCCTGCTTGGAATCATATCTCAATTGAAACCAGGCTGCGACTTATCAAGGATCACCTTGCCTACATTTATCCTGGAAAAGAAATCTATGCTCGAAAGAATCACCAATCAATTACAATTTCCCGATATTCTACTAGAGGCTCATCAAGAAGAAGACGACTTGAAAAGATTCATAGGCGTTGTTAAGTGGTACTTATCCGGTTGGCATATTGCACCCAAGGCAGTTAAAAAACCTCTTAACCCTGTGTTAGGTGAGTACTTTACAGCATATTGGGAGTTGCCCAACAAACAGCAGGCATTTTATATCTCAGAGCAGACTAGCCATCATCCTCCAAAGTCTTCTTACTTTTACATGATTCCCGAATCCAATATTAGAGTTGATGGCACAACGATCCCGAAGTCCAGGTTTCTTGGTAATTCTACTGCTGCAATGATGGAAGGACTTACTGTGCTGCAGTTTCTCGACCGAACGGATTCAAAAGGAAATCCCGAAAAGTACACACTTACCCAACCTAATATGTATGCAAGAGGAATCCTCTTCGGCAAAATGAGGATCGAACTTGGGGATCATATGATCATCAAATCTCCCAAATACCAAGTGGATATAGATTTCAAAACAAAGGGATTTATCTCTGGCACATACGACGCTATTGAAGGTATCATAAAAGATTATGCAGGAAAAGAATATTGTGAATTATCTGGTAAATGGAATGATTTGATATATATTAGAGATCTACGGACAAAATCTGCAAAAGTTGTTCTGTTTGATACTCACAAGGCCAAACCACTCAAGCCTGAAGTGCGGCCTTTATCGGAGCAAGGTGATTTTGAATCGAGAAGGTTGTGGAAGAAGGTTACAGATGCTCTGGCGTTGCGCGACCATACGATCGCTACTGAAGAAAAGTATAAAATTGAGAACAGTCAAAGAGAAATTGCAAAAAAGCGTCTTGAGGATGGCGTTGAGTTTCATCCAAAACTATTCAAGCCTGCTAGCGGTCCTAACGATGACCTTGAGTTCTATATTTATAAGCAAATTCCTAAAGGCGAAGATCACGAGAACCAAATTCGGAGTATTTTGGAAATTGCTCCAATCTTACCAGGTCAGAAGTTCACTGAAAAGTTTAGTATTCCCGCTTACAGGAAACACCAAATACAAAAGCAGGAGCAGGAGCAGGCTATCGCTGAATAATTGCCCTGGCTGTATAACTGTATACAATTCGACATTATATCTTCTTTTGAAACTTTTGTTAAAGATACTTCTTTAACGGTTTAATCCAAATGGGTTGATTTATGCGGCATCACTTCAAATATAAATGAAGCTTTCTCATTTATTGACCTCTGTCAATATTCAGATATCTGAGGAATCTTTGCTTATAGTTCATGCATTGAATAGTTATCTTGAGAAGTAAATCATCTTCGTGTTCTTGTGTTATATGAGTCAGGAACATGTTGGAGCCAATTTGGTGCTGCGCTTTCTCGAATTTTGATATTTCTTCTCGCCATTCTTCAAAAATTTCATTCCTTTCTGTGGGCAAGATGTGATGCGATAAGTGCAAAGCGGAAACATACGGTGGCCACTCACATACTTGAATCTTATCGATATAGGTTTTGATTTCAATGATCTCTCTGATAATACTTTCCTTGTTTTGTGGTGTAAAAGTTTGACAGACCTGATTTTCCAAATTGTAGCGTTTACACAATCTCATGTATTCTTCTTTCGTAAAATGTACGGAATCAGTTGGAGGACACAAAAGGTACGTATATGTATACCATGATGAGCTGTCCTTCAAGTTCTGGAAGCAAAATTGCTTTATTCTCACTAAAAACTCAGTTCTCTTATCAGGTGATGCCAAATCAGACAGCCATCGTACGGTATTCCAGCAGTAATAGTTTGAAGGATGTTGTTCGGCGGAAGTCATACAAACGCTGAAATAGTCAAAAGAAAGGGAAGGAAATGATCCTTGCATTAAAACATATAGTTTCTTGTACAAAAGCCATAATGATGAAGATTTGTTTATTCGATTATTCGAAGAGCCCAGGAGATGCTTCAATACCAGAAACTCGTTTGCAATGAAAATATCGGGGATCTCCTCCATGCTCGTATACAATTCATGCGTATCTTTGACTTTGTAGCGTATAAAGTCTTCATGTATATTCAAAGCGGTTCGGTTTTCTGGCGTAGTCAGTAGAAGACCAATCGATGCATAATAGGAATTTTCGTTCCTTGGAATAGCTGGGCCATCTCAGTTAGTAGACGTACTTTAAAATATGAGGAGTAATTCAATCATACCTGCATTATTATCAAACTGCAATAAATAATCGTGGGCTTCCTTGAAGATCCTCAAAAAGGTTGATTTGAAGCATATTATCTCAATTTGATTTTGAGAGCGGGCAAAAAGGAAATTTGAGGTCAAGTGGCAGGATGGCTGGTCAGGAGCGACAACTAATCTCGATCTTATGGCTTGTGAATTTGAAGAGATAACTTCAAAGAATTCCTTACATAGAAGAGGCGTTTCCATCTTGGTGTCTTCCTTAATGTTAATTATGTTTTTAAACAAAAAGCTCGTTTTAAATGTCAAAAAAATACAATAATTTTTTAATAGTGCAAACAGATATTCAGATGCGTCAAATAAACTAAAACATGATTTTAGAAAACATTCAAATCACCTAAAGGTTCTTATCTGGCGAGCTCTTAGATTCGGATGGTTGTTATCCAGATTGATATAGATTTCTTCTCAATGGTTTCTATGGTGGAAATAGGAGGTTCATGTACAGGTGACGAAGTAACCCTGAAGTAGTTGAACAAATTAGAGTTCTGAGATAAAAATGAGAGTGATCTCTTTTGCAGAATATTAAGGTAATTAGAAAATACCGAGGAAGGATGCTTTTTTAACGCACTATGTAATTTAAGCGCAATTGACGAAGGAACCGTTAAGATGGCATAAATATGGGGGCTATTTGTATTATTCCCTTTCTTTTCATCAACATTAATTTTGAGAATTATTTTTTGATGTGTAGTAAAGTATTAGGCAGGGCTAATTTCCATTTCGAGTTTGGGTCTCAAATCGATAGCTTGAAACTGGAAAGCAAGATGATTTTGTTATTGTCATAGGACCTGGCCCATCAAGTTCTTAATAACTATTAATTACCCAATTCATTTGTTCATGGGGTGAGTTTGATTCTTCGGGATTATTCAGGAATGTTTTCTTTTCAGTTTCACATTCTACATCTTTCGTCGAAGCCGCACTAGCTTTTCTCGACGAAAAGTTCACATGTTGAAACAAAGAGTTCACTAAGAAAACTTTCTCAAAGTACAACAAATTTCGCCGGTTGTTGTTGCTTTCGTCGATAGAGTATGTCAATTCGGTTAGATTCAGCAGTGGAGGAGTACCCTCTAACAATTCACCCTTTGCATCTGTGACCTGCAGTGAATCCATCAAAAGTATTTCAGAAGTAGCAGTACAATATTTAGGGAAGCAGTAATCTTTTAGAGCTCTTACCATGCACTGAACACAGTCACAATTACTTTCGTCTTTCAGGTTTTCTCCAACTAAGATACAAGTGGAACAATAAGAGTACCCAGATTCGAAGTGGTCTATTAAGCACTTTTTCACCTGAAATGACTTTAAAGTTAGTTAGTAAGAGGCCCGGGTAGACATAAATTATGACATAACTAAAAAAGAGTCTCTGATATTTTCCATACACAACTGGCAAGCTTAAGGTCTTGAAGCACGCTCTGGAAGGCAGGACATGATATTACATCTTGAAAGGCAAATGATTGAGATGACCACATGAATAACACCAGGTACAGAAACCCTTTAAACATCATGATAATTTCCAGATTCTTTGAAGATTAGACTTCTAGTTGATAGCAGACATCTCAATTGAATATTCACAGTACAACTTTAGCCGCCGAAATCATCATCGGGAACGATGCTTTCCAAGAATAATAACGTCTTCTCACCACCAATGCAGTAATTATCTTACGTTGATCGAGGATTAATCTTAGTGCTAAGCAATCTATCGTTATTCTCGAATTGTATGTGCTTTAAGCTAGATAAATATTTGACATACATAGGCAAGGTTGATCGGTAACCACAGACTGAATAAAGTTGCAACAATTAATTTCTCGAAGGTTGTAATTATTACTACCAGTAATACAAGTAGATTTAGTAATCCTCTTATTGCGGAATTCTGGAACCCGATGAAGTCAATAAGCTAATTCCGCCAGCTACCATCGAGTTCTTCAAAATTTATCAAACTCTAAATAATAATAATTTTTCATCTCCCGCGAAATGACTTATAAAAGTTTCAGAATATTCCATCAACTTACTTCTCAATCGTTATCAAACGAGGGAGCTTACCTGACGACCACATACTTGGAGACATCCAAGACTCTTTTCTTTGGTCTCGGGTATATTTAATGGTAGCGCATTTATTCTGCGAATGTCTCATTTATGAGTATATATATACTCACTAAATCATGGGCAAGAAGGTTCAATATTCTTTTTACATATAGTTACGAGAGAATTGCTATCATTACTAAATCTGTCGTCAAATTAGTTTCAATTGTCAACAGTTGGAAGCTTTCTGAAATGAAACTACAGGAAACCGAACATAACAAGATCGATATAATTACAGACTCGAAAGTCCGAATTCTCCAAAAATGACTGAATTACGTTCCTATAGTTATTGTATTACTTACTAAAATCACCAATCCATGTTTAAAAATTTCCTTCGCCACTAAGTTTGCGAGATATGTGGCCAAAGTAGCTCATACAATACCCATGGCTGCAATTTCGAATCATTTGTATTCAAAACCCTTGATCAGATGCTATACAAAAGGCGTGCCTTGAAGGCCTTTTACTTACTGCTATTTATTTACAGGTTTTTTAGCTAGTTCCAGACGTTGGATTGCCCCAAAGTTAGACGCTATGCCGAGCTTCTTCGATAGCCCTCCTTGCCGAATCCCGCTCTAAGGTCTCGACCTCTGCTAGTATTTGAGAAAGTTTCTTTCTTTGTGCTTTTGGTCCAATATCCTTGGTAACATATATGCTTGGAGCGGAATAAGACTCTTCGCCCAGATGAATGGCATCAGGTTCAGATTCTTTGAACCTGGCTTGATTGCCGGTCAAGATTTCGTTGAGATAGTATTCACGAAATGCTGCTGGGGTGGTCAGTCTAGTTAGCTGATAATCTGGTACCATGACACCAGTGAGAGCCTGTAGAGACTTAGTAAAATGAAACTTTGAGACCAAATCGCCAAAAGGGGATGATAGCTGAGGATCTGAAATGGTCGTTACTTGAGACACTGTACAGGAATCGTTATAAGATTTAAGCAGAATTTTGTCCAATTCCTCAGATGATGCAACCTTATCTGAAGATAGCCATTTGTTGAAAGGCACATTTTCCATCTGCTGCAAACGTTCCTTAATATTTAGTTCTCCAATCTCTTTTCCAATGTAGTCATCTTCCGTTAGTCTCAGTTTTCCTTTACTGACGGTTTTCATTGTGCTGGTACCAGTCTCTATCTCGTTGATCACCTCCTTCGTGTCCCTTTCTGGAGTGGTCACTTTTTTGTTCTGCTTTCTCTTGAACCAGGACATAAAATCATTTGAAACTGTAGTGATATGTAGTGCTCTAGAAGATTTCAAGCTCAGCACATTTCTGGATAACATTGCGCAAGAATAACAACAAATCAATACGATTTAATTACGGGTATTTACCGTGTATAGAATATACTTTAATGCACTATCTTTAAAATTTTTTTAGATGTTGAAGAATTCCCGAAAGTGTTACCCAGCCTTTAAGACTGTTGTACAAAATTCTAATGAGAGAGATGTGGATTTATTCAGGCAATCCAAGCCGTATTTAAGCTGCTGGTTAGCTAGAATTTGAACCATGGGTATTGTTTTTAGTTGCTGTAACCGTGATAGATCTGCTGAAAGTGATTCGCTACTTCAGGGCTCCCAAAGCGGGTATAACACTAATGCTGATAACGATTACGACGCTGCTCAACGTCAGCTAGAACAAGAAGAGCAAAAGGTACTGGCACGAGAACAAGAGCTGACCGAAATTGTGAATAACACCAATGACAAGTTGATAGACATTTCTATGATGAGCAACAGCGGTATTGTGGTCCAAGGCCACGACTTGGACGACGTTCTGAATACCGAAGATAGGGGACAAGACAATTCAAGTGCAGCCACAAGACATGAGGAAAACAAATTCACAATCTTGGACCCATCGAAAATAGGGACCAGTGACCGTAAAGCAGTCCAAAAACTGTACTCGATGCTATTTGATGGACTATTCGCACAGCTGCATGTCGAGACGGCGCAAAAACTAATTGTAACACTCTAAATATAATAAACGATGTCTATAGAACGAACCCGAATATACTTGCGAAGGTATCATGAATCTCTCGAACACTTGCTTGTCAATAAGCTAAGTCGTTCCTTACGTAAATTGTGCTATTGAAATTAAGTATACTTTCTCGCTAACAACAAGCTACGACTAACTTGGAACACGTTTACAATAATGGCTCCGAAGAAAAGAAAGCTACAGGATTCTGAGGCTATCCCACAGCCATTACCACATCAACCGAGATATGTAGCTGGTAAGCAGCCACGGGCAGACGAAAAGTTACCCGCTGTTGACTATCACACGCCGCTGGATCCAGAGAGCGAGCTATTTGCAGACGAGGATTGGTCAATTCCCAAATTTAATCTTTTCATTACATTCACGCTAGACAATTTGATCGAAAGTTTCAAAGCAATCTTTAAAGATTTCATTAAGTTGCCCAGTAGAAAATTCCATCCCGGTTATTTTTACAGAATTGACCAGCCAATATCGATAAATGAAATAAAATCAAGAGACTACGAATATCTTAACGGGCAGAAGAACTTTCTGCTAGATGTTGAATTAATATCTAAGAACTGCTGCTCGTATAATGATTCCGAGAGCTTAATAGCGAAAAACTCGGTGCAAGCAGTGAACTATATCAAATATGAAGTCTTGAAAGCCAAAAATGTCACCAGAAACTATCTGATTAACAATGAGGTTAAAACCTTTTTGATGAAGGCATTAGATCTTTTGATTGAGGCTACTGACAAAAGTATCGCGGAAACACTGAAGAACCCAAGTCAGGGTTTGGATGATGCCATCCGCGTAAGTGAGCCTTTCATGGAATTAGTGAATAAGGAGGATCTTCCCGAGTACTATGAAGTTATTCATAGACCCATTGCTTTGAAACTAGTGAGGAACAATTTAGAAATGGGCTACTATACAAAGATTTATGACTTCTACATCGATATTGAACTCGTTTTCCAAAATGCGTTAGTCTTCAATGAATCTGAGACTTTGATTTATCAAGATGCTGAAAAGCTGCTACGCTTTTTCAGGAGAATGATGCAAGAGAAATTTTTCGTGGAATTAAAAGATGCAAGTGAACGTGGTGAGGTAAAGTTAGAATACGATAAGGTTGAATATGAGCAATACTTAGCAAATGGGGGTGATGAGGAAGATGAAGGATTTGAAGATGATGAGGGCGACCTAGAGGATTATGATTTTAACCATTATGAAGGGCTGGGCAATGGATATAACCGTACACTCTTTTCGGGTGATTATCTACTTGGGCCCACGCGCAGCAAGTTGGATGACTCCAAGTCTAGAAATATTCTACTAGAGCCTGAGGAAGAACAACCAGAAGTTTTAAAATATAATGTTCTGAAAACTTTGAATGACGTTTCCTCGAACGATCTCATAACAGGCACCACCTACACACTAATTCACGAAATAAGCGTGACATCTTCACGCTCAGTCTATAAGCAGGCTACAAAACCATTGCAAGGAACGTTACCTTCAATAAATCAAACTTGGGTGGAGTATGTCTTTAGAGGAGAAGATCTCAATGAAAATGGAAATATGTTCTCCATAACTATGCCACCAGTGCAGTCATCTATAACATTCCTAGCACATCTGAATTGCCCGCCAGAAATGGACTATCAAACATCACTAATGGTTAATAAAGAGAGGGCAAATCCATCGCCCAGTATGACTACAGACGAGCGTTTAGTACCTTCGAGATATGAAATCCGTCTTTTGGAAGGTTTAAATTGCTTGGAGTACAGTTGTCAAGACCTTACCTCGAACAAGACTGAAATTTTAAAGCTTTGGGTAGAAGTGATACCTTGAACAGATGACATATATCACCCACATACTTACTTCAACAAAAGAAGGAATACAACTGTGAAAATTTCAGCCTTAAAATGATAAAATTGTGTTTTAAATATCTGCATGGGAAGCTCATTGATGTATAAATTTGAAGTAGCAATTGTGTAATATACCACTTAGGTTTGTGAAGATGACATACACTAATAAACATATCCGAAGCAACATTCTATAGCTAGGGCTAATGCCCAACTTCAACGATCTCACTACATGTACCAAATTTAAAATAATGTAAAATGCTATGTTTTTTGAGATATATTCTCATAAGATTCGCGTTGAAGTTTTAGTGCAGGATCTACGTTAAACTAAAGACAAAGCGGTATAGACAAAGGAAATTGAAGAGGTACAGTAGAACATATGTAGTAAGAGGTTATACATATCGAATCAAAAACTTACGGGAACGATTTCGTAAGAAAGTGTTTTGCTGAGATCGCAACATTGTACGATAGTATAGTTGTGAAGTAGGTAAGCGCGGGTGTACACCGTTTCAGAGGAAGTGACAGTGTTCGCCCTTAAAAGGTTTCTCATGTGCAAACTACAGATCTAAAGATGAAGGACTCTCGAAAGTAGGTGGTGGTCCTTAATTAGTCGTGAAGCAGTCTAATAGCACGTGATTCACGACCAATAGAAACATCCAATTTTGATCGCACGAGAGACGAAACACATATATCATACATATATCATGTTCAAAATTTTTTCCTCGCTAACTTAAAGCTACCTTTATTAGGATCCGATACGTCCTTAATAATAGATAATCAGAATTCAAAATGGTTTCTGTAAGTGAATAGAACGCCAATTAAGCAACTGTGATATCGACGCCCTTGTCAATCCTTTCCATCTCGGAGTTTACTCGAGACGTCGTTGGCCAGCATTGCTAGACCTGGAAATTAATTTTTTTACTAACAATTAATTTGAAGTACATCTCAAGATTGGGGGCCAAGACAGCTCCTCACTTTGGAAAATTGGACTTAAAGACTCTTCTAACCTACACACCTGAACTTGTTCTCTGGGGTACAGCTTCTTTCGCTGGTATCTTCGTTTTTACTGAAGGCTGGCCCAAATTTCAAGACACCTTCTTTAAGAAAATCCCATTCTTTGGTTCTCACTGGTCTGTCGAAATTCCTCCAGAAGATCGCCCACAGTAAAGTGGGAAGGTAGTTGTCAAAAGGGCAAGGAACCATCAATTCGGTTGGTTAAAGGGTTTGCCCTTACTTATGAGCATTAAACTAGACAAGATTGACAGGTCTCCTGTTCAGATACCTTCTATGTGTCGAAAGTATTTGTAGCAGGCACATAAATATTCATTTATAACATAATTATTTAACTTCACACGACCCATATTTATGAACAGTGAGAGAAAACTAGCTCAGGGAGGGAGGTCTAGTGAGCAAATATCAGAGACACTTCCCAGTGTGGATACGAAATGATTGAGTTAAAAAAAACAGCTCACATTTTTGGATTGGCACCAACCAATTTGATTGCAGCATTGTCAAGCACGATGTAGTTCTGGTCCAAATCAACTGTTTGGAAAATAACCACACCAGGTGATTTCTTCCATGCCTTCACCATCAGCCTATCTCCCGGGAAAACGACGTTTGTAAAGCGTGCTTTCAATTCGTCAAACTGACCGAACTTTTCGAACAGCGCCTTCCCACTGATTCCTAAAGTACATAATCCGTGAAGTATTGGCCTAGGAAATTTCGCCAGTTTTGCTATTTTTGGATCAATATGCAGTGGGTTGTAATCACCAGAGAGCCTGTAGACAGAGGCTTGATCTTTGTTAGTGGAAACTTCAACCTCAAAATCTGGTGACCGATCTGGGGCTTTGAAAGATTGCACAGCAAATTTAGCTCTTGGCTTATTGATCTGTTTTTCCTTGGGGGCATGTGCACCACGAATGAAGAAAGTTGCCTCATTATAGACAAGAAGCTTCTTAGTTTCTGCGTCAATTGTTTCATAACCGCCGACTATAATGGCTGCTTTACCATTTTTGTCAGCAACTTGGATAGGTTTCGCGATGGTCTTTAAAGTTCCTTTAGTTGGTAGCGGATATTGATTTAGCTTGAAATACTGCTCACCGTGTAATAAGAAAGAGTAGTTAAAATCATCGACAAGAGAATCCATATTTATCGCGCCGCCACTAGCCATGAAGGGAATTACTCCGAAAGTGGGAATAACTTGGAAATGAGGATCATTTTCGTAAGTATACTTTAGCTCTTCACTTGTAGCACCTAGCCCAATGTTGTAAAGAATTACATCTCGTTCCGTATATTTGAACAAACCACGGGAAGTAGCTGCGTCTGCTGCTTGTGTAACTGCCTGCAAAATCGACATCGAAGAGCCTTGAGTGGTACTTGGGTTGGTCGAATGACGGAAGTCAGTTATTTCTTTCCAGCGATCACGTATGAATTCTGGTGTCGGTTGAAGACTAACTACACCTTTACTTCTCTGCCATCTTGTTTGACCACACCAACCGCCACCTACTTCAAACAATTGACCGGAGACCGGTTTGCCGACTTTTTTGTCCAACTCATTAGATGCAAGTAAAACAAAGAAAGGAGATACTTGAGAAGGATCGAAATGATTTCCTAGTTCTTTTTGTGAAAATATAGTTTTAGTCATTGCAGTTTCCGCATGTGGAGCGACGATGTTGACCTTTATACCAAATTTTGAGCCTTCAAGTGCCAAGGTTTTGGAGAAACCCAAAATTGCTGCTTTCGCAGCGGCATAGTTGGCTTGCCCGAAATTACCGTATATTCCAGAAGTGGATGTGGTATTGATAATGCTACCACCTTTCT
The DNA here is from genome assembly GCA_030569995.1 of Lachancea cidri. Lineage (NCBI taxonomy): Eukaryota > Fungi > Ascomycota > Saccharomycetes > Saccharomycetales > Saccharomycetaceae > Lachancea > Lachancea cidri. The sequence goes on from JAJLUF010000158.1 coordinate 12,381, forward strand.
GCTTGACAAAAATAGGCCATACAGCTTTACAAAGACCGAAAGTTGAAAAAAGGTGGATTTTCAGGACAATGTTCCATTCATCATCGGTCATCTTTGGGAAAGACCTATCTCGCAACACACCAGCGTTGTTGATCAACACATCAACCCTGCCAAATGCATCCAGAGAAGTCTTTACGATTTCTTCTGGTTGTGTTACCACATCGTGTTTATCTGCGACGGCACTCCCCGGACCATATTGATCATTTATTTCCTTTACGATATTCTCCGGCGACTTGATATCATTAACAACTACTTTTGCACCATATTTCGCGAAATAAAGAGCATGCGACCTGCCAAGACCACCGCCTGCCCCCGTAATAATCACAGCTTTACCTTTAAGAGAATTAACGGTAATCGGACCTTGATCATTAGATGGAAGGCCTCTTGCTTTAGTAATCAAATCATTGTAATCAGATAGCTGCATAGGATGCTGAGTTTTATTGAAGGGCTTATCCACGTAGTCCACAATGGACTCCCACTTGTTCAGTATGGCCTCAGCAGTAAATGATTTTGGAGATGGATTGAATATTTGACCCGAAGACCTTTCCCATCTAACTTGGCTATAGAAACCAGCAGCCAATTCAATGATCATATTAGTAGCCTCGGTATCTTCATGTGTTAAATAAAGGACCATGGGTGCAATTTTCTCAGGAGCAAGTTGTTTCAAAATGTGGGGAGGAATAATACGCTCTGTCATGCGCGACCTCGCCAATGGGACGATACAGTTGACCCTTATATTATATTTATAGCCCTCTTTAGCTAAAGTTTCCGCGAATCCGACTAGACCCAACTTAGCGGCAGAGTAATTTGCCTGTCCAAAATTTCCGTACAACCCTGCTGGGGAGCACGTATTGACGATTCTACCAAACTGTTGTTTCCGCATATAAGGCCACGCCGCCTTGCACAACTTATACGCTCCATTCAAATGCACATCAATGACTGACGCGAATTCCTTCTCAGACATTTTTGCAAAACTCGAATCCCTTAAGATTCCAGCATTATTAACCACAATGTCAATTCTACCAAAGTTATCGATTGCAGTTTGAATGATGTTTTCAGCATTATCTGTAACGGAATCGTAGTTGGACACTGCCGTACCATGATATTTGTCTCGTATCTCAGAAACTACAACATCTGCCGCTCGAGAATTGTGACCTTCGCCCTTAAGTGAACCACCCAAGTCATTAACAACAACTTTTGCGCCTCTTTTAGCATATTCAATGGCATAAACCCTGCCTAAACCACCGCCTGACCCGGTAATAACAACGACTCTGTCCTTGAAATTTAATTTATTCGAACTCATGTTGTTAGTTTGTATATAAAAACAGAACTTGATCCCTTGAGCGTTATGAACACTTTATATATGCTTACTTTTCAGCATGGGGCCTCACCATACTCCAATTGAGAGAGGTCACTTCTACTATATGAGCATCTCCAACCCCTAGAGCAATGGAAAAGTACGTAGCTAACGACTGTCACCTGACTACGAAGTCACCTGCTTTGGCCACATATTTGACACCTTTGAATGGTTTCAAGTTCTTGCGCATGCCTGAAAGAATATCGACAGCCCCTACCCTTATACCACTAGGGAGCTGACCCTTGTTAGAGTATGAGATGGTTAAATTCATGGCTTTTGGGATTTCTGTTGTAGAACCTTCTACACAACCTCTTAGAACAGGAAGAGTACCAGTAGGTGTTTCTTTATCAAATAGCCAGGTAGCACGGTTGTTTTCCACGCAGTTTTGGAAACGACCATGTGTATTCCTTAAGACCTTAATTTTGCAATTATCAGGAAGAGGACCCAGATGCAGGTCAACAACAAGATTTTCGATAGTAGTAGTGTAGGTAGAGCCTGCTATATTGACCTTGATCTCGAACTCGTCACCCATAGAGCCGAGGCCAGTCTGATAGTCGGCAGTGACAAGACCTATATTTGCCATCACTTTGCTTTTGCTGTGATATGTGTCCAAATCAATAGAATACTGCATTAACTCGAATTTTCCGTCCGGTGGGATGAATCGAAGGCTTCCGGGGTAGAAATCGGTGCCACCTCTTTCCACGCATCGATGTAATCCTGGATAACCCAAATCATGGCCCATTAAGTCGAGCCTCAGCAAGATCAGCGGGTCACCGCTTAAATGGGATCTGAACCCTATTTGGCCCTCTATAGAGGCGCTAACAGGGATTGACTGTGCGCTACTCTTGCCCTTTTTGAAGATTACATGTATTGTTTCTGTCATATCCACATAAAGCTCGTTGCTCGAATAAGCGATTCCACTGCTCCTCCATGGAACCGCATTTTCCTTATTGGAGGAGAGGGAACTCGAGCCCACGGAGAAGATCTGGTTTGTATCACCATGCGAAATTTTTTTTCCCAGTGAGGATGCTGTCGCATTGATAGCCTTAACGAGGTCTGTTCTTAAGGGAACGATCTCCCTAAGTCGGTTCAAATCAGTAACTGACGGTTCATTAGCGTCGATCATGCTAGTAATTAGGAGTGCAATCCTGTCATAGTTGTTGGTAAGCTTCGACAAAGTAATCTGCTCTTTGTCGAAGTAGAAAAGTAGTGTTTTATCAAACGTTTCTAAGAATACCAATGGCTCCAAAGGATTCGAATTCCTGGTGACTAAGCACCAGTAATTGAGTTTATTTTCATTAGAGTAGTATTTATAGACCACTAGGTTTTTACCCAGGTTGCTTTTGAATGACACTTGGTCTTTTCCTAAATCAGGGTCCATTGTTTGGATCTTCGACCACAGAACTTTGAATGTAGGAGCGTCATAATTCACCAAATACTGAAACACAAGTGCATGCTTTGTATCTGTGATATAGAATGCCAAAAACATCTATTCTTTTCTCTTATTATAACTATAATCAAGCTTAGTTAGTATTTGATCATATTAACACCAACGTAAAAGATATCGAAAAAAGTCACGTGGATATATGTGAAGATGAGATTTCTCAAAGTATGAATTCTTCCTATAGACTACATATAAATAAATACATAGCTAAACAACAACGGATGAATAAGACACAGGCGAACCCCTTTGCTAATATTGGGACACCGAGCTTTAGCCTATCTCAAGTGCCTCAGCACATTTTGCAGAATCTCACTCCCGTTCAATTGCAAATGATTCAGCAAAAACATCAACAGCTGTTAGTGGAACGGCAAACTATGATGCAGCAGCAGCAACAACAACAACAACAGCAGCAGCAACAACAGCAGCTCAAGCAAAAAAGACAACAACAGCTGCAGATGCAACAACAGCAACAGCAACAGCAACAGCAACAACTTCAACTTCAACAGCAACAGCAGCAACTCCGGCAACAACAACTGCAACTCCAGCAACAACAGCAAGCATCGCAGCAGCAGAATCACGGTATCGCGCAGTCAAGTATACCGTTACAGCAGCTGAGCTTGGCGCAGAGAGCACAAATATTGAAGGCCAAACAACAACAGCTAAACTCAGCTCAACAGCAAGCAATGAATGCTCAACCGATCCCTCAGGCTCCAATAAATTTGCCTCCTCAGATAGCGCAGCTGCCTCCTCACATGCAGCAACGTGTTTTGGGAAATCTCAAGCAGCAGGCAATTGCTAAAAACAATCCTGCAGCAGCAGCAGCGATAACTGCAGCGCAACAACATTTGGCAGCGCAACAGCAGCGGCAGCAGACTGCTGCCACTACCCCACTTTCCTCGCGAACACCACAACAAATACAATCTCAAGTAACTCCGGTGCCACCTTCAGCTTCCATATCTCAGAACAGAGACGGTTCAAATTTACAGAGAGTGTATCAAGATCCCCCAGAAGAACGCATGGAGTCTTTATCATACTGGTCGGAAAAAATAGCCCGGGGTGAGACAGATTTGAAGGAGCCAGATACTGACACTCTTGTCTACGAGCAGATAATTAAGCGTGACCGTGAAAATGCTAAACAAGTTTTGAAAGAACGTGCTGGTTATGAGCCATTCAGTAAATACGGCTTCAGCCATAAGGAATATTTGACACGACTTTTACATGACTTGAATTACTACAAAGAGCTGAAAGCCACGAGGATGAAATCCATCACCAACACTACACAAGGAATAGTATCAAAGAGCATCTGGGGAGATGGCTATTCTGGGTATGGCAATGGCTTCACAAATACTATTACCAATGTAACTACAGGAACTGTGGGCTCTTCAGGGAGAAAAATTGCTCAGTATGGGATCAAAGAAATTTATCAGCAAGCAAATAGCGAGATCCGCGAAGACCTCGTTCCAATTAGGTTGGAGTTTGACTCAGAAAGAGACACATTTTCACTTCGAGACACATTTGTATGGAACAGGCTCGACAATATAATAAAGATCGAAGAATTTGTAACCGAAATGCTGCAAGACTACAGGTTTAACAGGGACAGTCAATTCTTTGAGACGGTTGTTCAAAATATTAAAGAGCAGTTGAATGAATATCAGCCCGATCCTTTTGTTGAAAATACTCGTGACCGACAAGGCGGTGACGACCTACGGGTAAAAATACAGATAGATGTTGTTGTCGGTCAAAATCAACTCATTGATGCATTCGAGTGGGATATCTCGAACCCTAACAATAACCCTGAAGAGTTTGCCCAGTCTATGTGTCAAGAATTAGAGCTCCCAGGTGAGTTCGCTACCGCTATCGCACACTCAATCCGTGAGCAGGTACACATGTACCACAAGTCACTAGCATTCGTTGGATATCAATTTGATGGTTCCGTGGTAGAGGATGACGATGTTCGAAGTAGGCTCCTCCCAGTAATTACCTTAGACGAAGTGTTCCGTGGCTCAGGTGACTCAAAAGTTTTCACGCCAAACCTCTTGAAGATATCAAACGCCGAGCTAGAGAGATTAGACAGAGACAAGGACCGCGATACAAGACGTAAAAGAAGACAAGGTCGCTTCAATAGACGGGGTGGAGGGTCTAATACAGCAGTTGTTCAGGGTGAAGCTTTACCAGATTTATCAGACTTACCGAAGACCTTTCGTATACCTATTCCGAGCACGATTTTACCCGGAGGTGTTGATTTGGGACCTTCTGTGAATTCATATGATTTGCAAACAACTACAGAATACAGAATAAGACCTCCTGAACCAAAGCTAGATATGCAAAGGCCATGCCAAATCATTGATCATGACCTTGGTAACTCTTTATTAATTAGCATCAAGCTTAAGCCGAAAGATAACAACAATCCAGAGAAGGAGGCTTCGTTTATGACGTAAATAGTGATAAATAAGTTGAACAAAATGAGGGCTTTTCATTGTTATACAGTCGTTCATTACAAAGCAGGCCTTTATCAAATATATAAAGTCAGTTGGGCTTCTGAAGAGTCTTGAAATAGACACATGTCCGAAGAAGCTGTTGGTTTGGGCACCGTAGGTAGATCTACGGACGCTATACCGTTACAAGACACAAACACAGAGAATGAGCCACAATCACAAATAATTGCAGTCAATGCTGTTCGAGAAAGCATTTCACGACGACTACGGTATATTGGCAAGCATTTCAATATTCTTGACAAGCTATTCAAAAAAAATAATAACAGATCACATTTGCAGTACGGAGCTAACGCGGATGGCGTCTTCAGCAATTTAAGTGCGAAACCTGACCAGAATTCTGAACAGCAGGAAAGAGATAAGCCACCTACTTATGAAGAAGCCTCTACCGATATGGCACCATCATACTACGGCATGGATGATGACGGGGCTGGAATGTACTATAACGAAATATGTTTCGATGGCTTACCAGTTGGGAATGTTGTGAACTTATTGTGGAATATGATTGTAAGCGTGAGCTTCCAATTTGTTGGATTCCTTCTCACATACATATTGCACACATCTCACGCTGCCAAGCAGGGCTCTAGGTTTGGGCTTGGCTTGACGTTTCTAGGATATGCTTACTCGATGGTTCCTAATGATGTCACGTCCAAAGTTGGGAAGAGTAACAAATTGGATAGATTAGAGCCTCTGGATCCCAATGAGTTCGACGATATGCATCTATACTCGGGTAGTACTCTGAAAGATGAGTTTGAATCCGAATTAAGTCATGGGATTGATGAGCAGAAAGCTCACACCCCAGTTTTAGTCATGGTGCTAACCGTTTTGGGATTTTTCATAATGATGAAAAGTCTTTATGATTACATTGCAGTTAAGAAGAAGGAAAAGCGTTATCTTGCACAGGAACAGGTTTAGAAAATTATACGTATTAATATGGTCTATAAAGTAAATCAAAATTATTTGAAGCTTAAGGTTTTATTTATGCACCCAGAACAACGAGTACTTTCTCGTAAATCGTGAAAACAATACCCCCACTCAAAACCAATCTGCCTAATCTTGGCGTTGCGCCTCTCCAAAATGTCTTAAGCCCTTCTTCTTTGAAAATTCTTGCGAAGCAATTGAATGTAGAAGTGTACTTAGATGCATTCAAACTCTGCATTCTAGTTTTCACAGTATCAATTGGCATAGTAGCATAAACGGTTACAACACCACTAAATGCACCAACTATAAAAGTAAGACCTGAAGTTAATGGTTTGTCTTTTGGAGAATTTGTATAATCTTGAATCAATGTTTTGATTTTATTGTAGCAACCCAATCTAACAGCCTGGTTAGCTGCCTGTCTCATAGACACTGGCAATACAGCACGATAAAGGCCTCTTATACCTTGATCGTACACTAGATTGCTGTAGTTCCGTAGCATACCGCGGCCATTGCTGTGGTACTTTGGAGAGGTAGACTGTTTATCATCGATTAGAGCTGTCTTAATTGCCTCGAATGGGGTTACAGCAACTACACTTTCAAGCAGACCAGCCCCCAGGCCCGCAATAACACCTCTAGGACCACTCAGTTCCCCAGTTTTAGGGTCTCTCAGCACATTTTTGATAGCGTCAAATCCTAGAAATCTTACACCTGCTTTGGCAGTGTTACCCACAATGAAAGCAGGACAACCGACGTAAATAGACCCGATACCTTGAAGTTTGGCTGTTCTATATATTAAAGTAAGAGGATTCCGGGAAACGTTTGAAGACTTATCGATCAATTGTAGCCTCGTCTTGGCAAACTCGAATGGGTATGTAGTACATGCTTCAGCCGCACCAGCTAATGAACCCGCAAGAAATGAATGCAGAGGATCAACTTGTTTTTTCTGAGACATGGTAATAGTTGAACTCGACTACTAGATCTTTGCCTAAAAATATTGGTGGTGTCTTATATATGCGTAATAAATATTGGCGGACCCATATTTGACAAATTTTTCCGATGGAATTCTCATGTACTCATATGATGAGTCGTAGCCGTAACGTAATCAAAATGAGAATTTCGAAGCGAGTATCGATAGTCAAACAGTATGGCAATTTATTTTGGTCAGCTTAAACTAATTATCGTTTAGGCAAAAATGAGATGCCTCAGAGTAATATAATACTATTTTTATGTATGTCCCCAGATAGTGGTGACCTGAAATTCGGATAAAAGAAAAATTTCAAATTTAAAAATCTTTATTTATCGAAGACCCTAGGAATCAGCAAAAGTTCGAAGTTACCGGTAGAGAAATCCCTGAGTCTGTTCATAATTGAAAAATAGGTAGCTCAATGAGGAAGAGTACACCAGACACTGATAGGGTACCGTCAAATTTACCTCGTGTCGAGAAACATTCAGCTGAATACATAGTTCGATCAGGGTTAGCAGGGGGTGTTGCTGGCTCCTGTGCGAAAACTTTGATTGCTCCGTTGGACAGAATAAAAATCTTATTCCAGACTTCCAATCCACATTACCTTAAATACTCGGGGTCTATGAAAGGTCTTGTGCTAGCAGGAAAGCATATATGGATGAACGACGGACTGAGAGGATTCTACCAGGGACACTCTGCGACTTTGCTAAGAATTTTTCCTTACGCAGCCATCAAGTTCATTGCCTATGAGCAAATAAGGCATTTCTTAATTCCTTCTCAGGAGTATGAAACGCACTGGAGAAGATTGGTCAGCGGGTCGTTTGCTGGGCTTTGCAGCGTCTTTGTCACATATCCACTTGATTTAATTCGTGTGAGACTCGCATATGTTACAGATCATCGTCGTATCAAGATTTTGCCTGTGATACATAAAATTTTTAATGAGCGAGCATCAGATTCTGTCACATCAAAACCGTATATTCCTCGATGGTTTGCCCATTGGTGCAATTT
>JAJLUF010000159.1:0-20493 GCA_030569995.1 Lachancea cidri
GGTTTCCTTGAGACAACAACAATTGCTTTCTGAACAGTAGATCTGGTAACGTCGTCGCTCTTATATGTAAGCTCTTCGGACTTGATTTGCCTTGAGCACGATATTGCAAATAAAGTTGTGAAATCTTCTAACTGGTTGTCAGGAATTTCAGCGGCTCCACCATCAGGAGATCCGTTACGTGTCTTCTCATTGTAAAGCAAGGTGAAATACGTAAAAGTCTCTTTAAAAGAGTGTGACCCATCGGGCAATGCTTGAAAAGGGAGATAGGGCCATAGCTGCGTTGCATCGGTGCCCTCAGGAAGACCATAACTGTATTCAATCTCGGGGCCTCTAGAATGATGAAAGTCCACAAGACACACCCCAAATATCACTTGGTCCGCTGAGTCCATGAATGTCACTCAGATACCGTTGCTTTGAAACGAGCGTTCTGTTAGGCATGTTCGATTATTACGCATTACCTTCTTCAACTTGGCCCATCTCACGACTTCGTTACCTGTGATCACGACAATTCTCGACTTTAATTTATGTTCTGAAGCAGATATCAGCGTAACGAAGTGATACCAGATCTACAAATGAAGTGTTTCGAGCAAGTCGTCTCAAGATATACCGAATTCTTGAGAAGGGACTTATTTGAACTTAAAGACATCGATGCTGGAATCATCTCACTTCCTTTGGACAGGAAGTTTTTCTCAGAAGATGTTTTGAGTGGTAATTGGTCTTCTCCAGGTGACGAGATGATAGAAGAGAAGGAAGAGAAGGAAGATTTTTCTTTCAAGGAGGCTGCAGTTAAAAGGCTCTTCTTCGAAATTGCCGAGCTGGAAGAAAATGAGCGTATTGTGCGATTTGCAGTTACAATGGATCTCTGTCACGCAATGAAAGATTCCGATCAATTTGAAAACTCTGAAAAGCTTTGGTCTCTCTTGTTTTTTGAATTGTTCAGGCTTTCACTGGGATTTTTAAAACTGCCGTTGGGCCATCTAAGTTTCTGGCCCTATGTTGAGTCGCGGCTGAATTGGTTCAGAGATGGATTGTCAGTGGAAGCCCAATATGGTCGCACAAACCTTAGTGCAATCAAGGCTCCGTTTTCGAAAGTTGTGTTCCAAATTAATAAAATGTTGCAGTCTATGCGTCTGCACTCGAAATTACTCTGCCCAGTTCACTTCAAGTTGGCAATGAAATTGCATTGGTTTCTAGCTCAGTGCCTTTCTCCGAATGAACAAGCTAACACAAACAAGCGAGGTAATATTGCAAAAGAGGTTCCAGAGCAATTATGGGATGTAGGAGCTGTCGAAACAGATCATTCAAACTTTTTTAGCCTATGGCAGAAAATTCAGCTGTACTTTTTGCAAGATCCTCTAAAATGGGCGTTCAGTGATCCATCATATCAACAAGATTTTGAGAAATATCTCATATCTGCTTTAGATGAAGTACTAAGGCAGGAATCAGCGTTCTATGGTCAAGTTAAACGTTCAAAAGCGGAATTCATACGAGCCAGTAAGAAAGCTAAATCTGAAATTCCGGAAAATCTGCAAACTCAATTGTATGAAGTACAAAATAAAGACACCAAAACTACTATCAGTGAGGGTAAAAAAAGATTCTGGCAGGAGATGCTCTCCTTACAAGAAGATTCAGAACTTTCTCTACGCCCATTGCCTTTGGACATACCCGCGTGTGACCCAAGTGTAGTGATTTCGCAATTAAAAAGCACCCATGTTGATTTTTACCGGAAATTGTTCTTACTGCAGGTTCTCATCACTTCGAATCTTATCGAAACCATGTTAACCGATGAAGGCGTAAACAAGTTCTACCAAACTCACGATCCTAGCTATAACCACAATTTGGCTGATGACAAAAGCAAGTATGCAAAAACGTTAACTTTCTGTCGACAAGAGATCAAGAGTAGATTGTGGAGCTTTTATGAGTTGCGTGATGAGGACTTCCATCATATTATGAAATCTATTATTGAGAGCGAGCTTATATTTATGAAAAATAAGATGGTTCGAGGCTCAAAACAGCTTGGCGATTTTGACTACCAAGATGCGATCATAAACCCTATTTCTAAACCAAATCATTCATTCAAGAAATTTGGCTGGATTCAATTAGGTAATAAAAAGATCGACAGTATATGGAAAATTCAAACTGGTCTTGATCAAATTCAGTTCAAGAGTCGCGAGCCTAGGGAGTTGTATGAAGAATTGAAGACCTCATATGAATCAAGAATATCAAGCAATGAAGAAAAACAACATGATGACAAAGTTGTTAAGCAATGGCAACTTCTCCGGTCATTGAAGTCTCAATTCATGTTTGAATTTAATAATGTTGATGAGAGCACCGGGATCGGAGGGCTTTTTGACGAGAGGCTAATGGAAGCTTCTAAAGAGAATAAAATTGCTCAGAGACTTCGTATGGACCAAGAAGAACAAAAGAACCACGAGGAAAAGCTCATGAAGGCCAGGAATTACTTCGAGGAAAAAGATAAGCGGAAAAGAGAGCTCGAAGATCCCGACCAAGTAGAACCCAACAAAAAAATCAAAGTAGAGGGTGGAGGTTCTTTAATTGAGTCTAAGGCCCCCTTGCAGAATCAAACATCAAACTCGGAAGTTTTGGACGATGTAAAGGTAACTGATAGAACTGAAAGCAAAGATGCTGAGATAACGAAACGAGTCGAGCGTACCAGGGAGGAAGCTGATGAAAATGTCATGACAGAAAATGTACCCCAAACCGAACCCCCCGAAACAGAGCCACAAGGACAGAGTATTGACGGAACGCAAGAGTCACAAGCAGATAAAGATAGTCTTGTAATAAAGGAAACTGAATTGGATCATCCTTTTACTTCCGAACCTGAGGTTGTAGATGAATTCCCTCAAGGAAGTGAGAAACATAAAGAGACTAATGAGGGAAAGCTGATAAACGAGGAACAAACCGAGCCGATCGATCTAGTCGATGAATCGAAAAATGCTTAAAATTATTCATTCTCATCGTCTGTTCAATTCATGTTCTATGATGCTGTATGTAGTTGAAGTACATAGAATTAACAACTTTTATTTTATACCTAGTTCAGACTTCATAACCAACAATGATGTATTCGAATGCTGAGATTTTGACATAGAAACGTCAATATTGGTCTCCTCTTTTAATATCAGTAGATCCTGCAACTTTTCGAGTAGAATACCCAATCTCATGCCTTTTCCAGCTTTGAGAGGTAGTTGAATTTCGACTTCTCTTGGATTGAAAGAGCCAGACGCTTTCAATACGGGATGATGCAATACGTCCAAGATCCTTTCGTAGATATCAGATAAAACATGCGTCAGCGGAGAATCTTTACAATCAATACAAGGCAGTAAAATTTCCAATTTCTCAATTTGGCCAACGCATGACTGAAGGTTCAGCAGATTCTCCAGAGAGTTCATCGTTGTTGTGATAACCTTTGGAGCAGGTTCTGCGCCAAAAAGCGTCAACTGAAGAAATTCCTGATGGATGTAGCTTAAATCATTGCAATGTGTGAGTAAAGAACTTTTAGGTAGAGGAGGACTTTGACCGGAGTAATAACTACCGGAACTTTTCTTTCTTATCGATGACGAACGAGGACCTTCAAACTTCAAAACGCTATTACGCCTTGCAGTAGCACTGTCAATACCTGCCAAACTATTCCTTCGAAACTCCGATGGAGAGATTGCGAAATTATTGTATAGATCAGCCGCCATAGGATCTGTATATAAACTTGGAGATCCAAAAACCCCCAACGATTCTGTATGATTCGAAATGGGTTGATGTGGATCAATATTGTGCTCAACGAGAACAAAATGTCGTAAAGAAGGAAGATCAATAGTTATAGAACCATCAACGTATTTCAAATTCCACCGCTCCAAAATTTTCGAGCCTTCCATTACTTCTCTTTGACAGAGATTAATAAAGTTCCGATAGATCTCGGAAGTGTTAATATCGAGTTTCAGAGAACTAGCACTTGATATTCGTGGTATGACCAAATTTTGAAGCAAGATGCAATCCCACAATGTTTTTATTGTCATCTTAATGTCGCTACAGAATGAAATCAGATTAGACCAGCCCACTTCTTCGGAGATCAAATCTATATTCTCAAACAAATTGAGACTTAGTTCTTCTGGACGCAGAGACACGATTTCTAAGCTTTTGCTAATAACAAAAGGTATTCTTTTGAGTTGCTGCAAATCTTTATGATTGCTTACCGAGACCTTGAGGGTTTCAAGACTTGCCCCAGAAGAGGCCAAACTTTCCCAGTTCGTCAAGGTGAGTGATGAAGAGCAATCGTAAGAACGGAGACGTGGAAATAAACAGCTTTCGAAGTTCATCTCTCCCATGGTAAGCATAGGTAATTCAATTGTCAATTTGGATATGTATGGAAAGTTAAGATTGGTGAAAGTGGCAGATTGTATCTTCAATGAAGTCGTAATAGTGAGCTCTTTCCGGACATTCCCACCATCTATGATTGAACGATGAGTATCAGGGTTGAAATTAACTAAAGTGAATGAATCACATTTGGGAAGAGCATAGCAATCTCCACCCAGTCCACTTGGCAACTTAAATTGCCCGATACGTGACAGTTTGGGACAGTTCGCTAAACATTCTTCCAGCTTTATTGACATTGGTGCTTCTAGCTGACGTATCATACGTAAATGTGGGGCAATAATTGTGTGAGCCATACTTCGAATATTCAAGCTGTAGAGACTTTGGATGTTGTGGAGGTAAGTTACCTCAAATATCATGTCTAAATCACACATGTCTGTCTCAAAGGATTCATCATTACCTAGTACGTGGAACTCGCACAACCTTAACAACCTCCTTGATAAGAAGAACTGGCGAAAATACATCTTACTGAGAAAGTTACAAGCCGTCTTGTACACTACGCATACATTCTTGCGAATCTGAACAGAACTGGCGACCAGTTCTTCAGTCAATTGCGTGAGCGCTGTCAATAGTGGATCACTAAAGGCTCTATCACTTTCGATGACGATCAATATATTCTCATAGTCAATTACAAATTCATTCGCTGATTCTGCATCAAATTGATCAGATTGTGTGAGTTTAGTATTTGAGTCACCACTTAGAAGATTATATTGCAGTGGATCATTGGAGTCTCCGGTACCCCCCATACTGAGATCTGTGATAACAACTATTCCGAGGTTCTTCTTTACTTGCGCTTGGAAATAGGGCGAAATTTTACACCACGACTTAGCTGTTGCGAAACTATCGAGCCCATTAGTTACTATCTGCGCCAGTATCTCTGTAGGTAATTCCATCTCGAACTAAATTCCTACAGGACACTTTATCCTTGAGTATAGATTACCCCCAGCTCGGGATAAGAGAGTATCATTAGATACCCAAATCACGTGAACTTTGCTATCCGCTATTTTATGATCTTATGATGTATATATTAGCACGGCATATGATAGGTGGATACTCACTAATTTCACTAGATTATATGGTATATTCCAATGGAGCAAGTCTTTATTTTCCGTGATTTATGTTCATAGGTTGTTAGTAAATTACTTAATTACCCGAAAAATTTTGATATGAAATTGTTTGACGTAAAAATAACACCGTATAACTGGGTAGGCTATTGATGACTTATAGCTTCACTTGTTGCTCAGACGTGTCTGGAGATAGCAAATGTGCGATAATTCGGTTTGATAATGTTACGCTCCTACTAGACCCGGCATGGAGTGGCAATTTGTGTTCATATGAAGAATCAATGAAATTTTGGTCAGGATTGATCGCCCAAGTTGACATTGTGCTCCTTTCACAACCTATAGCAGATTGTCTTGGCGCATATGCACTCTTGTACCACAAGTTTTTGGCTCATTTTCAATCCCGCATAACTGTGTATGCCACACTTCCTGTGGTGAACTTAGGGCGTGTAACAACGCTTGACTTATATTCTTCACAAGGTCTCATTGGACCTGTAGACTCGAATATTATGGATTTAGGAGATATAGATCAAGCTTTTGATGACATCATAACTGTTAAGCACTCACAAATTGTGGACCTCAAGTCAAAGTTTGAAGGGCTTACCTTGACCGCTTACAACTCAGGCTACGCTCCCGGTGGGTCGATATTCTGTATTACCACTTACTCTGAGAAAGTAATATACGCGCCTCGCTGGAATCACACAAAGGATACAATATTGAATGGAGCCTCAATCCTTGATAGTACAGGAAAGCCAACATCTTCGCTCATGAGACCTTCGGCCGTTATAACGACAACAGAGAAAATCGGGTCATCGTCCCCGTACAAGAAACGTGCATCAAGGTTTAAAGAGCTTCTAAGAAACGCTCTTTCCAGAAATGGTACTGTAGTGATTCCAACTGAGATTGGTGGGAAATTTTTAGACTTACTTGTTTTAGTGCATGACATGCTATTTGAACAAAGAAGACAACGCCTTCAGACAGATACACCTATTCTGATGATATCCTACGCTAGAGGCCGGACTCTTACTTATGCTCGTAGTATGTTGGAATGGTTGTCTTCCTCAGTGGTAAAGACATGGGAAGGTAGAAATAATCGGTCACCTTTTGACCTTGGCTCTCGCTTAAAGTTGATAACCCCAGAAGAGCTTTCCAATTATGCGGGTACCAAAATATGCTTTGTGTCTAAGGTGGAGACACTTGTAAATGAAGTGTTGATAAAATTGGGTCATCTTGAGAAAACAACCATTATATTGACTGAGCCTAGCAAATCAGAGGGCCTTTCCACAGATATCATATCCAAGATGTACTCAAAGTGGCTGAAAAATACAAAGACGAGAGATAAAAATGTTTCCGAACAAAAGCCCATAATGTTTTCAGATTCAGTGTCACTAAGAATGCCGCAATGCCAACTTTTGACTGGCGAAGCATTAGAGACGTATAAGGCGAACATTGAGAGGAGAAGGAGCGAACACATGGAGCTTATAGTCAAACTAAAGAAGGAATCTTCCTCAAAGGATGGTGTTGCGGGACCTAACGGTATTGTAGATTCGATGAATGCTGACGAGGATGATGATGAAGATGACGACGTGAAGGATATATTAAGCTCTGTCAATCGTAATAGCAAAAATTCCGTCTCTCAGCCCATCGAGATACCAGTGGACATGCAAGTCCAGGGCAACGTGGCCCCAAGATTCAAGATGTTCCCATTCCAACCGGGAAAGGTGAAGAGAGACGACTACGGGGATATGGTTGACTTTACCTTGTTCATACCCAAGGATCAATTAGAGACCTCCGAAAAAAGAAGTGCAAATGGTGCTCTTGAGGAGGAGGACGATCCTTATGACATTGAAGTACCACGGAAAGTTAATAAGAAAAGGCGAAAGGATGAAAGCGGAAGCGCTACTAAACAAGAGAATTTTGACGATGTTAGTTACCTGGATTCACTAAACAACCCTGCTCATAGGGTTGAAATTGAGACAAAGGCGACTTTTCGTTGCTTCGTAGCTTACGTTGATTTGTGCAGTCTAGTCGACCAGCGATCCATGACAGTTATTTGGCCAGCGCTGAAGCCACGGAAGATTCTTTTACTCGCCCCACCTAATGTTCAAGACGAAAAATCCGTTGCTGCCCTTGGTAAGAACATGGAAATCGTCAACCTTAAATTTAACGAAACCACTGAGTTCGACACTACTATTAAATCACTCGACATTTCAATCGATCCTGAGTTGGACCAACATCTAAAGTGGCAAAGCATCAGTGACGGATATACAGTTGCTCATGTAGTTGGGAGACTCATAAAAGATTCTATCCAAAGTGCAGATAGTAGACAGCACAGAGAGAAATTGATACTGAAGCCCATATCGAATGCTAGAAGAATTCACCCCAACGCATCGCTTGCAATTGGTGATGTAAAGCTTGCGGAACTAAAGAGAAAGCTAACACAGAGAAATCATATCGCAGAATTCAAAGGTGAAGGCGCTCTGGTTGTCGACGATATGGTCGCAATTAGGAAAATAAGTGACAGTGAAACCATAGTTGATGGAATGCCATGCGAATTATTTTATCAAGTCAAAGCTGCAGTCGCAGAGATGCTTGCAAAGGTCTAATGAGGCTATATATGTATACATATAACTAATCTGAGCATACCATTCGAAAAATCATCATTGACGTTTCAGTTGTTGAAAAGTTTCAAAAAGACGATGATGAACGTTAATGGATCAACTAGACCCTAACAAGAATTAACAAGGATGGTGTATACCGCATCGGATCAACGTGGCCGAACCAGAGCTATCGCAGATACCCTTTGGGGAGATTCTGCAAAAGAAAATACGCTAATGATGCATAACCCCTTACCGACAAAGATATCTGGAGCATTAACACAGGAGCAGGTGGTAGCCTACCAGGTGATGTATAGGATCCAGGAGATAACTTCAAAATTAAGAACAAATGACCTGTCCCCACCATATAGGCGTAGTCGTTCGCCATCACCACCACCTGTGTATGATACCCGTGGTAAAAGAACAAACACCAGAGAACAACGATTCAGAAGAAAATTAGAGGAAGAGAGACACAGAATGGTAGAGATTGCTTTGAAAATGATTCCACATTTTGTTGCACCTGATGACTACAAGAGGCCGACAAGGTTTCAGGACAAGTACTATATTCCAATCGATCAATACCCCGATATAAACTTCATGGGGTTGTTGTTAGGCCCTCGTGGTAATACATTGCGCAAACTACAAGAGGACTCTGGATGCAAGATTGCAATTAGAGGACAGGGCTCCGTTAAGGAAGGTAAAAATGCGTCGGAATTACCAAAGGGTGCTATGAACTTTGAGGATCCGCTACATTGTGTGATCACAGCCGATAGTGAAGAAAAAATCCAAAAAGGTATCAAAGCCTGTGAGAATGTTGTTGTTAAAGCGGTAACGTCTCCTGAAGGTCAGAATGACCTCAAGCGTGGCCAATTAAGAGAATTAGCAGAGCTGAATGGTACTTTGAGAGAAGATAACAGACCGTGCCCAGTATGTGGCCTTCAAGGCCATAAAAGATTCGAGTGTCCTAATAGAACGACCTTTGCACAAAAGATTGTCTGCAAAAGATGTGGTCAAGCTGGTCACGCAACGCAGGATTGTACAATTCCGCAGACGAATGAAGGGAGGCATACAATGTATTCTAGCAGTCCTGCTATTGCATATCAAAGAAGCTCAGAATTACCCTTGGACAGTAAAAGACCCTTCGATTTTTTGGACAGTGAACAAAATGATTGGAAGCGTCCAAATCTGGGACCAGTCACGGCTGGCTCGAATTCGAGATATAATAATAATGATAATAGGTATAACAGTTTTGAAAACGCTCTTCCTGCACCTACATCTTACAAATCAAGACAAAACCGCGACAGGATATCAACAGATGAACGTTTTACTAGCGAGGTCACTGTAGAAGCTACTCCACCCGCTGGACCTCCTGGCTTCGATTCGAATTCTGCACCATTCAATGCCGATTCTCCTTCAGAACAGCTTACAGTTAATGGGCCACCCGGCACAAGTATCAATGTTCCTTCAGTAGCTCAGGTCTTGCCACCGGGGCTTGACGCGCCTCCTGGTCTTATGACTGTTCCTGGACTTGTCGCTCCTCCAGGACTAAATTTCAGCACTGACGCTTCTAACTCATATTCGAATTCTGACGAAGTTGCGGCAGACCCAGCAACTCATCTATCTGCTCCCCCTGGATTAAGCGGACCACCGGGCTTATAAAAATGATATAGTTTTGAATACATATGATGACCTATTATTAAGTACGTTCTATTAGTTAGCTGCCCGCATTCATTCTATCTTTATTCCATTTCTTTGCCAAAGCCAAGATTTTCAAATTTGGTTCCCCTGAAGTAGCAGAATCTTCTGGAAATATGTAATCAATGTACTCTTTCTCTATGTTATTCTCTGCTCTCTTTTTCTTAACAACTTTCGGGAGTCGCCTTGCTATCTTCTCCTGAGTTTCTGGCGTCCCATGTACAGCTTCGTAATTCTCATATGCTTTCAATATCGTTATGCGACTTTCTTTATCATCCACGCTTTTGAAATATGTCAACGCGTTCTCGAAAACCTTTCTCGTATTTGATCGGTTCTCATCGTCGATTTCGAACTCTTGCTCTTCCTCGCCGTCACTACTTTGACTCAGATCTTCTCCAGCCACTCTTGACTCTTCATATTTATTCAGCTGACTTTGACTTGGAACCGAGCTTTCGAATATACCCCAATTAATCCAAATCTTGGGACTATAGTCGCTTAACTTCAGGAGACGCTCGTACAGTGAACGTGCCCTGTTATATTCTCCTGCCTCAACTTCGAATGAAATATATCGCTGAAGTAGTTGAAACTTGGAATTTTGAGCAAGACCCACTTCATGACTTAGAGCGATTTCATATATACCGCGCGCTCTTTCTTCATCGCCTAAGTTCTCTTCCAAGTCAGCATATGAAATCCAATTTTGAGCTGATCCAGGGAAAAAATTAAGATACCTCTCATATAGCTTTCTAACACGATCGAACTCTTTAAGGCTGATTTCCAATTCAATGTATTTCTTGTACGTTTTAATCTTAGGGCACATTCCCAAAGAAGTACCCAATATTTTCCTTGCAGCATCCAAGTTTCCTTGTCTCAGTTCAAAATTACTATACATTAGCCATAATTTTGAGAATGTAAATTTCTTGTGAGGTATGACGTCGTTAATAAGCCTGCGATATACTTTTCTAGTACCATCGATATCGTCATTGTGCACCTCCAAATATGTCACATATCTAATCCATAGAAAGATATATCTTCTCCATTGTATGTCTTTTACTGCATTTAGTGGCTCATTATTGTCGACTGACTTTTCAAAAGCAGGAATAATTTCAAGCGGAAAATTGTCCTCAATGAGATCCAGATAAAGCCACCAAGTGTCATAATCCCTAGAGCTTTCAGTCAAATGTTGTTCATATTTTCTTTTTCTCTTGATTATTATCGAGTTCTCAACATCAGAGCCATTTCCAAACATCTTCTCAAACTGGACTCTTGAATCCTCTAATTTAGAGCTTTGGGGCCACTTCTGCGCAGCTACTCTATATAGTGCACCGGAGCGTTCAAGTTCTTGCTGACTCGCCTCCCAGTGAGCGAAATGACTTATTAGTGTCACCACGTCGTCTTCGGAAGTGGCTTCAAAAGATGATATCGTATCTAGACCGAGGGAATAGACCTGTCTAATTGTTTGCACGTCGCCATGTTTTGTTTCAAAATCAACCCATTTCATCCATACATTTACTTCAGGATGAACCATCACGTATCTGCTGTAAATTTCCCTAACAATTTCAAATTGCTTGTGTCTGATTTCAAAGTTTATGAAGGCGTCCCAGGCGTTGTTGCTTGGCTCCATCGAACACCACTTTATGAACAGAGCTCTAACTAGGGACACATTACCGAGAGACTCTTCAATCATCACATACTTGAACCAAAGTTTTTCTACTCGAGGTAGTAGGGTCGTAGCTCTATCCAGCAAGTTTCGAGCGTGATTGATGTTTTTCGACTTGACCTCAGAATCAATATACCTGATCCACAGGGGAACATATGAGGTGTTGATCTGCAGTGCTCTTTCGAATACAGAGCGTGCCCTTCTCACGTCATGCTGATCAATTTCGAACTGTGCGTATCTCATCCATTGTCCAATATCCAGTCTTTTAACTTTCAACACACTCTCATATTCAGTTCGCTTTCGCCGTTGATACTCCTTCAACTCTTCCAAATCAAGAATCTCAACCTTTGTTGTCTTCTTCAACTGCTTACGTCTTCCATAGATATCCTTGAGAATCTCCTCGGCCGATAATTGATTAGGAATTTCATTCATTACTTTATGTTAAGTGTTTGACTTTTATTTTTTTTAATTTCCAGTTTTCTTGAACATGTTTTCACATGAAAGAACTAGTCAAACAAGTAACTTATATAGAGTTTAGTTACGAACTTGGGAAACAGCTACTATTCATTGTCTACATTAGATTTATTTCTTATACTTCAAAGTTATTATGGTGCATGTATTATCTCTTCCATTATAAATGAGGTAGGGAATACTGCACGAACGGAAGGAGCTCTTCACCTTCTTGACGTTGCATTATGATATATAGGTCCATTAAAATGGCTTCAAACCCATTAGGTAGAATATTTGACTTCAGTTGTTTGAACCAACACTAAGCACCTCCTCTAAGAGTTAGCACAAGATGAAGTTGCATTCCAGAGCTCAGATTGGCAGACGCAACAGTCTTATCATCGTCACTGCACATTACAAATGTTAGTAATTCCGTTATTGTAGTTATCTCTCGTGTTAGCCAACATACATTTGTTTGCCCTGAAAAATCAGTCTCTGCTGAGAAGGAGGGATACCTTCTTTTTCCTCAAGGTATTCTTTAATGCGGTATACTTTGTCCTCAGGATCCACTATCACTGGGATCTCCTTACCGGTTAGAGTCTTTACTTTCAATTCCATTTTCTTTGATTTTGTTTGAAGGATATTGTTGAAAAATAATTAGAGCACTATATTCATATTTTACCAATTCGCTAACTGCGATGCTGCCTACTCCGTACGTCAGTTGTGACTATAATAAGGTATATGAGCCATCGGAAGACAGCTTCTTGTTACTAGATGCTTTGGAAAAAGAGCTGCCCGCACTACAAAAGAAATTCGCTAGCAAACTTAGCGTTGTGTGTGAAGTTGGATGTGGGTCTGGTATTGTGACAACTTTCATGATGCAAAATAATTTCCCAAATAAATATGCCATATACATCCCGACGGACATCAACCCCTGGGCACTGGAATCCATGACCGAAACTGCCCACAAGAATATGTGTCTTGAACCATATCTAAGCCCGGCAAAAATGGATTTAGCAAGTTCCCTCAGGCCGAATCAAGTTGATGTACTCGTCTTCAATCCACCTTATGTGCCTGCTGAAGGAGTACCGAATATCCCACCGGAGAACTCAAATCCTAATCAATGGCTCGATTTGGCACTTTTAGGAGGAGATGACGGTATGGTCGTCACACAAAGACTCTTAGATGATCTAGACGATATCTTGTCGCCAGATGGGGCAGCTTACATTTTATTCTGTGCAAGAAACAAACCTGAACAGGCTGCAGAGGTAATGAGAGCGCGTGGCTGGAAGACGGAGCTGGTCGAACATAGAAAGGCCGGTTGGGAGGTTTTAAGCGTGTACAAATTTCACCGTTAATTAGTTCTATATAATTATGGAGCGAATATATCGCTAAGTGCGTCATCTCTACAGGCTTCTACGTCAACTTCTCGAAGTCCGTACATTTCTTCGTAGTGAATGTAACTCAATTCGTGGAAGAATGCCCTCAGCTGAGTATATTTATTGATCGCGTGTACACCTTTGAGAAGCGGCACCTTGATATTTTCGACGTTTGCGAGTTCCACGTCGTCTGCGTCACTCTTCGCGAAATCTTTACAAGTACTGATTTCGTCCACTAAACTCATGTAAGGATCCGTTTTGTAGATGCAATTCATAGTGTCTACCACGAATAACCATTCGTAAGTGGCTGTAAACTCTTCGAAATTCAATGTGAGGAGAAGGTCAATAGACTTCGAGATTTGTAGAACTAAGCTGGGCTCGACATTTTGCTGTATTTGTAAAGATTCGTAAAATCTTTGGAGACTTGTTTGTAGACAATAGGCAATCACGCTCCAATAATCATTGAAATGCATAGATGAGAACTGCAGGAAAGAGCTTCTCAAAAGCAGAAAGCAAGTACCTTTAATTTTGGAATCGTTTGAGAGCAAATGTTGCTCAATCTGAGACATAATAGACTGAAAGTGTACCATATATGTGTTTTGGGGAGAAATCAATAGCAGATAACTTATGCGCTTCATGTTTTGACATTTGATGGTTACTTCAGATTCACTCCACGAATTGAAAGGATTAATTGCTGGTGTGATAGGACTATTTCTGGAACTAATGGAAATGATAAGATCGGCCATCAACTTTTCTTTATTTTCAGCGTACTGAGACCATTCATAAATTATGGAGCACCACTTATCATCATCGTTCAAGATAGTGAACTTTTTATCGTTATTGAATATATCGCCAATCAAAACCTTCCAACTCTTGACTTTGCCACCTATTTTGGAAATGGTTAAAGCCAAATTAAACACATAATCTGGCAAATTTCCCTCCATTTTCCTCTTAAAATGCGGCGACACAGCAGATTGAACAATAAGTGAGATGCAGTTATTGTACTTATCACCTGAAGGGAAGTCATTGACTATAAATTGTAATTTGGAGCAGACATAATTTAGATCATCATAGGCCTCTGCGTTGTTTATATCAAGCTCGTCGACCACCGCATTCGAAAGGAGTTTGTAAAAACTGTCAGATATATCCTTTCTCACTCGTTTTTGTTCCCCGAACTTAGAACAGCTAATTTTTTCACTCACGATGGCGATAAGTTTCAGCAAAAGCGAAGCTAATTTTTGGTAGTAATGGTAGTTGCCCGAGACCTCCCTTATAAATGAAATAAAATCATTGTAAAAATCTTCAACTGCTGCATTTTCCAAAGTTGAAACGTAATTGAGCACAAAGTTCAAGATGAAGCCAGTTTCCAGATGGTTCATTAATGATGGATCGTTGATTTTTTTCAACGCTAATGCATTTGAAAACGAAACAGATGAGTTACGATTGCACCGAAATACAATACTTTGAAAAAAATGAGGCAAAGTTAGTGCGGGCCTGTTCCCGTCTAAAACGTGAATCAAAGTTATACTGTAGCTATCAGAATGGCGGCATATTAGATCTTCCAAAACCTCTAAGGGTTCCAAAGTGAAGAGGGCACTCAATAACTTTTTTGATTTGAATTTATATTTATAGGCTTGATGATGAAATGATTCATCAAAGCTATGCTTTCCAGAAGTACGGAAATTCACGATGGTGCCCTTGGCCTTAGAATATCGATGAGCCCAGATCCATACCTCTAGGCAGCAATCGACGACCAGTTTAAAAGATTGCAAGATAATCTCTCTTTCATGTTGGATTTTCGAGTCAGCGAACCCAGAGTCATTGGAAAACACATTGGCGACCATACTTTGTAGGAAGTCATTTTTCGATGCTGAGGCTGATGCATATCCATTTTTTTCACCGAGAGACAAGTAGCTATGCGAGGCTTTCAGTAGCGTCTCTAACCCGTTCATGACCTGCGCTATCGATTGATAACTATCTCCCTTCAAGCTCTGCTTTTCGAACAATCTAGTTATGCATTCAGTCAAGGATGTGGTCAGAGGCAAAATAATCGAAAATATAGAGTCCTGGAAGTACTTTATACTTTGAGTCAACAGTTCAATGTATGAATTTATCAGTAATGGTTTCTCCATATGCGAGATCCCTGTCACTAGAAAATCAATATATCTCAAATGAGATGTGTCATCACCAACCATGTCTAAACGGATTCGTTTTTCGTGTGACAACGAAAGTACTTTAGAGACGATATTCAGAAGTGAAACTGATATAAGCTCAGCTTCCAGACTCTCGAGAGAAATGTATTCAGACGACGACTCTAATAGAAATGCCACAATGTCTTTGAAATTATGTTCTGTTCCATCAATCAATAGGTCCATTAGTATCAGCGCCCCTCTAATACTTTTACTACATGTATTATTCTTAATACGCAGAAACTTAACCAGTATTGCTAACACCAAATTCTTGTACGTTGAAATATCTTCACCTTTCCACATTTCCAAAGATTGCACCGAGGTAAGTTCCGAGTTGAAACATGCCAACACCGTTCCATTATTGGTATCCAAAACATTTGTTAAGGTCTGTATGTTATAAGTGAAATAATCAATATCGTCAAGCTCTCCTAAATAGTCTTTGCCGATAAAGTTACAGCTCATGAGGTTCTCAGTGAGAATCTGAAATAATCTATTGGCTGACCCCGAATTGATTATGGACAAAATCCACTTGGAAACACTCAAGTAATTGGGATTTTGTTTGTCAAATAGTTCGTCTAATAGAAGCTCCAAAGGTCTTCGTGAAACGGATATGTTGTTCTCTAGGTGAATCCAAAGTGCATCAAGGGCAGTTAGCCTGCTGGAAATATTTGACTCCCTCAACAAACTATACGCTAGTGCGCTTTCAATATACTTCGAATCAATAGACCTTCTTAGGGAGTCTAAGCATCTTACGGCTTCCATTTGCGTGTTGGGATTAGTCAATAATCTCCATAACGAAGCAACAATAGTTTTCAATAGCTTTACTGACTCTAATATGGGGAGCCTTGATGCCAAGTAGTTACTGAAAAGTTCTACAATTCCGAAGACTGTTACAGAGGTTTCTGTTTCCAGGATATGTCTTAAACTGAAGACCGCATCGATTAGGGGTTTGTCAGACCAGTTGTAATTCTTTCCGTTATCATTATCGATATCATTATCCGTATCACTACCAGTTTCTGGAACCTTTTCTACGAGGCGAATGAATACAATGCATGACTCGTTGACATACAAATTCGCTTTTAAGTTTTCCAACAATATACCGTGAACCTTTTCAATGGTTATAAAAGTCAAATCCTCAGTAGAAAAGGGAGCCGATACATCATTACCGTTTTCTAAGGTTTGAGTTTGCAAGGGATCAGAAATAACTTTATAGTAGTTAGAAATTTGATCTAGAATCTTATCTGGCTCAATGCAGTCATCGTATTGCATGCTAGAGTGTTTGATTGGTAAATATGCCCTTTCAGGTATCATTTCAATAAGTATGTTGAGAAGTTCGTAGTGCTCTACTTCTGACTCCGTATTGGGCACAAGCAGAAGTATCAAAAACAGCAAAGGTAAGTGTCTTACTACAACCTCTTCATCTCCCCCAATGTTGAACTTCGTTAGAACAAATTTCAATAAATCAAGATCCTTACTAGAGCACACAGTCTCAAAGAACTTGCCCCATATTATACCCGTCTCAATAGTATCGAAGAAAACAGAGGCGCTTCTAACAATATTATCATCATTCTTGAACTCATATGCGGCTCGCATCAGTGGCAAAAAAATACGTGGAACAATTTGAGATGCGATTTCCCAGCGGTCCATTAATGCCAGACAAATTCTGAAGGCGTCAGGAAGGGAATTCTGGTCTTTGATCATTTCTGACAGTCCGCTCATCAAACAATTCAGACCGTAGGATGGAAAATAGTCCTTCGATTGTTCTAGCTGCTGCTGGTTCAAATTTGCCGAAGAAGGCCCCAGTAGCCAATTCCATATCCTTCGACTAATGGACATATCTCTGCTTAACATTGTTTTGCAACATGCCATCATTAGTAACTTTTGATCATTTTTCGAAATCAACTCTTGCAACACAGGGGAATCAAGGTGAATTCTTTGTAACAGTAAATCTAATGTCCCCCTCTTAATCAACAACTCGTTTTCACTATGGAGACAGCAGATTAAACAGCGGACCAATAAACCTGGTTCAGGTGACACCAAAGCCTTCGCATTCGGAAGTAATAGTTCGAGTGCTTCCTCGCGCAAAAGCTTTTTATCACCAAAGGAGGCTTGACTATCGGGGTTATCTTGTTTCTCTTGTATTTTCTTTGCTACTTTATGAGGGATTGCATTCAATGACGGCAGTCTCTTTGTTAGCCAGACCAAACCTCCCAATCTTCTATCCTTATTGGTGATCAAGACTATGAAGCAGCTCTGCCAAAATAATGCATCATCCGCCAAGTTTTCTCTTAAGCTATCAATTATTGCGAAAGTTGCGGATTGAAATTCACTACTTTCATCATCAATTCCTGGAAATAAACTGGCAAGCATTGGCTTAATAAGTATACGTAGAATGGAAGAATCAAGCTGGACCAGATAGTTCTCGTACAGGTCTATTAGAGGTGACTTCACTGAAATTGACGCATACGACATTAACGGCAGAATCCCTGAAACCCATATGTTCGATTCTTTGCTCAAGGAATCGATTCCGATCTTTTGGAAGATGAAGTTATACACTTCCAGTGTTTTCTGATGAACACCGGAAGGTAAATTAGGGGACAACGAGGACGATAATCGCCTACTCACTTGGTAAGGGAAAGGAACGTAATATTTCACATTTTGGAATTGTGGTGTCCAGCTTTGCAACGACTTCAAAAGTTTCCCTAAACTGGCTATGTAGTCCGCCCACTCTGTAACCGAATCGAAATGCTCCAATGCTCGTTCCACGTTGGCATGGTATTTCTTTTGTTTGGGATCCAATTGCTTGCTATTAGAATCGATGGACAAAGGTTTAAGTGGTAGAGACATCAGATGTATAATTTAATTGCTTAAATCCTATTCTGTTTATATGGCTTCGCCTAGATATGTCCCATAAAATCTCCCAAGGCGTGAAATTTCAAGAGTTCAAAATTAAGGTTTATACTGTCACGTGGAAATACAAAACTCTACAGAAGTTATCAATTATATATCAAATGACAGCTGCCTTGATAACAAAGCATCTGTATCGAGACAATTATAGTTTGAGGGTGCTTTTAATAAACTGGGTTACTTCTTGAATCTCTTCGGGACAAGTAGAATGTTGCATCCCTGGATATACTTGCATGTTGTAATTGCGAAGACCACAACCTTCAGTATAAAACTGTTTTGCACTTACTCCCTGTTCGAGAGGAATGATGGGATCTTGGCTACCGTGCCCATGGAAGACAGGAGTATCAATATTGAGATCATTTTTAAGTTCGAGAATTTTGGCATTGATGGTAGAGAATCCAGATAAGGAAATGAAGCCACCGATTTTGAAAGGTAGCGTAACTGCACTTGCTAGAGCCAAGGCTGCACCTTGCGAAAATCCACCAACGATGATGTTTTGCGGCGCGATGCCACTGTCGACTTGTTCCTGAATGAAGCTTTTCACCACCTCTAAAGATTTTGTGAAACCCGTTACGTCT
Source organism: Lachancea cidri (assembly GCA_030569995.1). NCBI lineage: Eukaryota > Fungi > Ascomycota > Saccharomycetes > Saccharomycetales > Saccharomycetaceae > Lachancea > Lachancea cidri. The sequence continues at coordinate 18,894 of JAJLUF010000159.1, forward strand.
GATTTTGATTGGTCGCTGCTCCACTCGTATATGTTAAACCAGGAGGGCATAGGATAATTGCCGTTGGCAACAACATTCATGATGGGCGCATTGGGAAAAATAAACCTTGCTTGCGCAAACGCAGGGTCTCGTTGCAAAAGGTCAGCGAAAAAAGTCCAACCAGACCCAGAATCACCTAGACCATGAAAGAATATTAGTGCTTGCTTTGCAGGCTGCTTTATTGATGCAATTTTTACGGAACTCAAGCCAGACATGGGAAATCTCTTGTTTGATAAATGTAATAGTCGTTCTGTGAGTAAATTGACGATACTAACCGTTTGAAGCGTATGGGCTTATGGTGTCAGTAATAACAAAGTACTTGGAAAGAGCCTTTGAAACAAATACAATATATAATAGAGGTAAAATCTTGAACCTCGTAAAATAATGGTTTACGTTCAAGGGCATGTAGAAATTTTTGTATTTTACCCTACATTTGAGGAGACAGATGGATAAGCCACAGCTGCCACCTAAGCCAAGTGATTGGAGACCTCCAATTAGTGCTAGCAATGTCGAATTACCGGAAAGAATACAACTTCTTCGCTCTGAGGAGGTGAATGAGCTTTTGGCTAAACACAAAGATCAACTACAGAAATATGTCCTCCGATTTAACGACTGTTCAACAGTAAAATCAGCTGTATTGGAAGAAAAGAAGAGGTTAGAAAACCTTTTAAACAACTTCGAGCTACTAGAAAGTCGAAAGAAAACTCTATTTGATAACTTGGATCATTATAAATCCTTAGAAGCACAATATCTATCTCAATGGCAAGAACTCGATCATTTAATGACTACAACTTTCAGCGATGGTGCATTAAAAAGGCAAGTACAGTCAGATCTCCGAGACCTGGATGAAAGAAGCCTTTCCATAGAAAAGAATGGCCACCACGACATAGATGAAATGATAAAAATGTATATGTCCGTTCGAACCACATACCATCTGCAGAGGGAAAAGCTTGAGACATGGAATACCTTTGGGTCGTTACAAAAAGGACCAAATTAAAGTATATACGTGCTATGCTATTTAATGAACATTAATTCTATTTACTCATTTCGCAAAAGCATACCATATGCAGACGTCACCATCCCAAGCTGTGGATGCAACATATCCTGGCTGACCCCACAAGCTCCAGTCTGCGCCAAAAACAAATTCCGTGTGGTTTGCAAATACGTTTCGACAGCCATTCATAGGGTCAATGCTGTTTGTTTTACCCGTAGGTCTGCGACCGTCGTCACTTAAATCTTGCCATATCCTGCATGTCATGTCATATGAGGTCGAAAGTAACATATCAGAATGATGAGGAGACCACGAAACTTTCCGTATAGCCAATTCATGTCCGCGAATTTCGTTGATACTCATCGGTTGCCTCGAACTTGCACTCATCTTTCTGACCATCCTTAAATCCCAAACCTTTATCATATTGTCTACTCCACCGGTGGCCACAATGTGAGGTCGATACTTATTGAAATCACATGTTAATGTCTCCATCCCATTATGTGCTAGGAAATTGTATTGGCCAGTGGAAGCTGGCTGTCTTAAATCGAACATTGTAACATACGAGTTTCC
>JAJLUF010000160.1:0-20472 GCA_030569995.1 Lachancea cidri
TATTCGTTTTAGGAGGAATAGTGTATCGAAAAATGGCTAGAGAAATCACCGATATTAAGGAATTCTTGGAATTGACCAGAAGAGCCGACGTTCAGTCTGCCACCGTTAAGGTTAACAAGAAGTTGAACAAGTCCGGTAAGGCTTTCAGACAAACCAAATTCAAGGTCAGAGGTTCCAGGAAGTTGTACACTTTGATTGTCAACGATGCCGGTAAGGCCAAGAAGTTGATCCAATCTTTGCCACCAACTTTGAAGGTTAACAAGTTGTAAGTTCCTCGTCCGTTGAAATAGGGAATTTATAATTAAAAGAGTGTTGAAGTATATTTTTAATAAAACGAAGTGCATTTGTTAAATTTGTTTGTTTTTAGAATTGAGGGGCTATATGAAGGTACACAGCTACAGTAATGCAAAATGGTCAAACTTTCAGAGTTGTTACCCGTGAACGATCTACACAGTTTTTTTTTTGTCAAAGATCTCTCCAGGCGCCGCAGCAAGCGTTGCATTATTGAAATCAGTGTCCACTGTAGTATCCTCTCTTATATTATCCACCTGCTCCTTGTAGCCCTTTTGTACATTAGTCAGAGGCCCATTGGCCTCTGGGGAGGGAATAATATGTATATCTTTCTTGTCGTTGAAGGAGACTTTCCTTCTTGAGGATTCCATCTCTTTCACATTCTCCAGAATAGCTGAGGTCTCCTCGTGGGCATGGCCACTGGTTTTTGTTTCACCTACGACCTCAATGGGCTGCAGGGACACCCCGGCATCGGGAGCGGACGAGATGACCCCGTTCAAGTCAAAGGCATCACTCTTGATCAACTCCGCGGTGCGTATCCACCGCCTCCGCCTTGTGTACTTTGAAAATGAGTCCTCCGTGGAGGGTTTCTTCCAGGTATTATCGTAGTAAATGAAACCATCGTCGGAATTAGGTTGTGCCGTGGTTCTGGAACGAGAACTCGAAAGCTGGATAGCTCCATCGTTCGTCATGTCTAATCGCCATGTCCTATCCACCCACCTCCATGTCATACCCATATTTTCCTCAGGCAACTTAAACTGTTCAGGAGGTGGAGCTTCATTCAGGAATTCATCGGTCCACGCTGCTCTTTCATAGCTCAACATGTTGGCAGTCCACCCGATACCTAACCAACGACGCTGATTTTCGTACAAAACATAAGTGAATCGTATTGGCTTTCCATCATCGGATGTTCCCTTAGCGGAAGATATCTTCTTAACTTTGTTTTGGACGGCGGCAAAGATACCTTGATTCTTGTTGATACCACCCAAATCAAGTCCTGTAATATAAAAGACTAACAATCTGACAAGTTTAAACTTCCAGAGTAGTTTTCTAGTAACTCTTGACCACGAAGAATGGTATGTTAACAAATATACTCCTGCTATTAATAAGAGCCGGCGAGGTGGAAATATGAACAAAGTGATTATGACATAAACTGGAGATAGGAATACAGTCGTGAAGAGGAGACGTTTAATGTCATTACCGGTGAGAACAGTAATTGGTGAGAGAAGGAGATCGGCCTTCGCATTTACGCAAGTGATTATGTGTACTATGTCATCCAAAGTAGGGTGCTCCCTAATAGATTCCTCAACACAACGATCAAGTAACGAGTAACACCAAAGTATCCCCACAAGTAGTAAATGACCAAAATAATTCAAAATATTTTGGAAATAAAGCACGCCGGTTATATAGCTTACCACCATTAACACACTTGGCCAAATGTCGTCGTTTGTCCATGTTACCACACTCAGGATATTATCAGTAATAATCAGATATGGATATAGTTTCACTAAGGCTTTCGAAACCGTCGGTGGGGTTGAAGTCAACAACGGAGACGACTCCACTATTTCCTCATCATTGTTGAATACCTGCTTTCCTTTGCTTGCTTTGCTCTTCATGGCACTCCTCAGTACCCTAGTATTATTGCCCCCGAGTCGTACCGTTGGTTCTTCCACAAATTGAGCTCTCGTCTCCTTCTCCTTGGGATTCTCACTCATTTTGATACAGCTCTTAATTTGTGACCTCTGCTACAATTTTAAAAGATAAAGATGGATCCTACTTTTATATTTTTTCCCTTGGCGAAGACCTTGTGTTGGATTTCAAATAAGTGCGGAGATGTTCAAGAAACGCAAAGCGAAGGGTAGTGAAACTTCAAAAAGACGTCGAATAAACTCTAGCAACTGGCAGGAAGAACCAGGGAATCTTACCGTGTCCGAGGGAAGCGAAACCGCTACTGATTTAGTATCAATTGCGAACTACGACAATGACAAATCTAACGATAGTCGTGAGAAACCAACAATGACGGAGACGTCAGAAACCTTGAGTGAGGGGCACATATCTGAAGACGTGGTTTTAGAATCAAACTTACAAACTGACTCAGGAAACAAAGTTGTAAATTCTCTTGCCGGGAATGCGTCAAGTACCCTTTCAACAGTATCGGCTGAAGGACCCCGTCAAGTTGCACACGAAGCAGCTATAAAGGTGTTAGACCCTAAAAAGCAAACATCTAATATTAGGACAACTTTATTCACGGACTATCAGCCTGACATTTGTAAGGACTACAAACAAACAGGATATTGTGGTTATGGAGATAGCTGTAAGTTTTTACACTCAAGAGATGACTTCAAATCGGGATGGAAGCTACACCCAGATTGGAAGATTGATGCCGATACCAGCATTTCAGTGGTCAAGGATATTCCGTTTAAGTGCCTTATCTGCAAAAATGATTACAAAGCACCTATTGTAACAGAATGTGGCCATTATTTCTGCTCTTCTTGTTTCATGCAAAGAGCAAAGAAAGACACCACTTGCGCTGTGTGTAGAAAAGACACACATGGAGTTGCTAAGAGTGCTAAAAAGTTGAAACAAATTCTCAAAAGTAGGGAAAAACCAATTGATTGATAAAGAGGGTATGGGGCGGTTATTTAAGGTAAATAATGATAAAGTAATGGATCATCAGAATCCCGTTGTACATATTCCTTTTCCATTAAATGTTGTACTCTGTCTTTGAAGAACTCGGTGGATACGTCAAACTTGTCAGATAGACGTTCTTGAACACTTTCTAATAGTGACAGATGCGTCATGGTTTTAGCGAGTTTCAAGATGCTAACGATAACTGCTTCTAAATTTTGCTTTCTTTCCTCCGAGACTTCTTTCATAGGTTGTACTATCTCTGCATAACCCTGTGAGTTGGGTTCATATTTTGCGACCACTGTTAATACCTTTACTTTAACTGTTGGTGCTGTGAACGAATCATTGATATAGAACTTATCTGTGATGGCAATTGTTTTACTGGCGGGGTGCTTCTTGAGTATTCTCGTTTTCGAAGCAACAGCAATGGACAGGAGTTGCCTGTGAAGCTCCTGTTCTGGTATGTGTGTGAGATCACCTATTTCCTGCATAGTTAGCTCATTGTAATCCTCAAATAGCATGAAAATGACCGCTGCATAAACTGGCATGCTCAAGACATGATAGCTTTTGGAGAATTGGAATCCAATATCCATCGAACCCAAATGGTAAGCCCATTTAAGCGTTCTTCCACTATGTGATTTAATGTAAAAATTTTCAAAATCGAGTCGAAGTCGCTCTAAATTGGCCGGTAGAACAATATCCTGAGATGTGTTTACATTCTGAAAAGGCCAACATGTGGTCGTTAAAACATTCACATCATAATCACAGGGAACTTCCTGTAACTGTGCAAACTTTATGTTATATCCTTGGGATATGATAATATCTCTTAACATTCCTTCCAGTTTAGCAGTGAACAAAATTCCCACCTCTTCTTTCATTTGCCCTATCATTTGTTTTTCTAATTCAAGCGAGGACCTTTGCTGCAACAGTCTTTTGGATAGCTGCTGTTTATATAGCTTCTCGAAAATGTCTTTATCTCTAAGAAGCCTAAATAGACTGACGCAATGTTCGAGGGATTTTTTTGTTGATGAATCCAGTTGTTTACAAGACCTTAATGTAAAATCGATAAAAAGTGCCAAGTATTCTGCTGATTTCTTTCCATTTTGATTTAAAATGATAGAAGAGGCTTCACTAACTGACTTATTATTACCAACATGGTCATCCCCAATTTGTTCCAGCAGTTTCTCATACTTTTCTCTAATCGAGATGATATCGTTTATCCACTTAATTGCAATCTGGGCTTTCTTTTTCAAAGACTGGTCCTCCTCAACAGCCAGTCCTTCGTCAACAATGCATTGTACCAGCTGTTTCAACAGTTCACTTCTGTCCTCAGGCTGTTGACAAAGACCAAACAGTAACTTCAAACTACTCAACTCTTGGAATTCAATTAATTCTGGAAGCCCTTTTTTAATGATGAAATGTAAGTTGTCTGTAATTAAGACTTTTTTAGTGACATTTAGTACTTTAACGGAGGTGTCATTGTTTAAAAATTTTGAGTGTAAGAACTTCTCATGTTCCAGGAGCCGTTGAACTTCATCTATATACTCCTTAGCAGGAAGACCATTACTATTAACGAAGTTCGTGAAAAATCTCTCGGTCTCTTTGAGAAGGAACGGTTCAAATTCAGTCAAATAGTAAGAATCATCGACATCAACTAAGGTCTCCATCATGCCTATTAGTTCTTGAATTAGACAAAAATCAAGAACGGTTGCGCTGTCCTGTCTTTGTAAGTTGATGTGATGTATTATCATACTATGGATGAGAGAGCTCAATGGCTTGACGATATCGTCCCTGAATAAGGCCAGGCCCATGTCATACACCAAAGGTTTTCTGTTTTCTTTGCAGTAGACCTTGTCGAGATACATCGTAACGTCACTTATCATTCTAAGACAGGTACATTGAGTTTGCCATACATCATTTAATTTTGTTAGAATCAATGATTTTTCGCAATCCAGTTCCCTCTTTTTAAGTTCGCAAAGTCTGAGGTCAATGGCTTCTCTCAGTTTCTCATACAATTCATAACTGTTTCTTCTTAGCACCATTTTGTAGACAGTACCGTATAGTACTTCAAAAGACAAGCCTCTCGCATCACCATCATATATGCGCTCTATGGCCGCGTCTAGGATGTGCCATAGTTCCTCGAAATTCCCAGCGCCTTCCAATCCGAGCGCTTTCGGAGATCTAATCTTTACCTTGAACATTAATGCTTGAACAAAGTATTGAATCTAATCGAAATGAACATGGCTCTTAGACTTGGCATATGATACTTATTTATCATTATATACGTAAACATGTATTTCAACATCTGAATATGTGTGAAGCTTGAAAGCTTGGGCAGGGAAGTATACAGCAGCAAAGCCGAAGTGAAAATGTCTTCTTCTGATATATTTGATGTCCTTAATATTCAACATCCCAAATCAAGTAGTCCACCCTCTAGTGGTACGACTCCTGGTGCCCCACGTGTTCCCAAGCCCCAAGTGACTGGCATACAGAGGGAGCTATACAATTTATTGGGTGATAATACCCCTCCCGTGGTCACAGATAAAACTAGCAAGTTTAAAGATAAGATCAATGCACTTGCAAAGCCTTCGCCCTGGACGTTTTCTGAGTTTCAACCTAGCCCTTCTGTGACGTTAAATCACTGGGTCAAGGGATCAAAAGAACTCGTCTCAGGGCAACCTCAAAGAAGTGCATTTGAAAAATACAACAAGAAACTCACTCTACCATCATTCACTAAAGAGGAGTTTGAATCTTTCATGGGTAAAAATGAGTCAGATAAAAATAATTCTACTAAGTGGACATTCGAGGAAGTCGATCACCTCTTTAATTTATGCCGAAAGTACGACCTTCGGTGGTTTATTATTCAAGATCGTTACGAGGGAAATGAGCATCACTCTTTAGAAGATCTGAAGGACACCTTTTATAGGGTATGTCAAAAGTATTTTCTGGCGAAGGAGGCAGATAATCCATTAATCGCCTCTTTGAATTTCCCAATGGAAAAAGAAGTAGAAAGGAAAAAGTACCTTACAAGGTTACTATCACGATCGGCTGCAGAAATCGCAGAAGAGGAAGCATTAATAATAGAGTCGAAAAAATTCGAAATGGCTGCTAAGAAAACCCTAAATGAAAGAGAGGCTTTGTTACGTTTATTGGACTCTCCTAATTCAGAAAAGTCGATCTCTCAATATCTTACATCGCAAGGCATGTCTCAACTGTACAATAGCCTACTAGTGGACAAGACTAGAAAGCGCAAGCATGATGCGGTCGTTCCAGAAAACCCTTGGATGAAGCAACAACAGCAATTTGCTCAACAGAGACAGCAGATGCAGCAACAGCAACAAGAGAATAAGGGAGAGACTCAGGCATCATCTTTAAACAAAAAGACTAAGAAACAAAAGCAGGAAATGCAAATTGCCATCAAACGAAAAGCTGATAGCGAATATGCCGAGCAATTACTGCGAAATTTTACTCAAGATGAGAGGAAATCTCTTGGGGTAATTGCACATGGAGAAAAACTATCACCTGGCGTATTTTTAAGATCCACAAAAATCTCAACTTTTAAACCAGCCGTTCAGAATAAAATCATTTCTACTCTACAAGAACTGGAATTGCCGATTCGGCCTGCAATGCCTACGTATTTGGTTGTTCATAGGCAAGAGAAGCTGCTAAAAAGAATAGCGACTCTTCTGGATCTAAAGAAGCAACTTGATAAAATTGAGGCTGAAAAAAATATAACCAAATGATATAAAAATGCGTTATTCATTAGTAATGCAAAGCGTGTATACTGAATACTATGCTTATAAATGCGTTTATCAAGATGTGACTATTGCATGCACGACGATAGCTTGAGCTTTAGGGGCTCTATTTCTTCACGTATCGATGCTACTCCGTCAGTAATTAAAGTGAGACGAGAAGAGTATGATCGATATTTTTCCAAGAAATGCTTTATTGGACCCACAAATGAATTTCCCTCCGGTATGCAATTATAAACATTAGTTTCAGAAAAAAATTCAGCCGTAAATCCTTTTAATAAGGAATGTTCCAAAAATCCAGAAGAAACTTTGAGAGTGCGGATCTGAAAAATACAAATGTCTTTCAGAAAAGAGAGTGCATTAAGATTCAAAGATTCACACATATCTTTGTATCTGTAATTTTGACAAATTAACCTGTGCAATTTACAAATTTCGAAAAACTGAGCTGATGTGACTTGACAATATCTTTTTCGTAACGTTTCATTGACGACTCTCATTAATGTTGCTAAGGCGAGCAATCGAAACGAATTTTGGCTATCAATGTTTGTGACCGTGTATGCTTCTATCATTTTAGTGAAAAATTGAAAGTCATTGGAATATGTCCCTGAACCTAAGGAGGACTCCAGTTTCTCGATGAAAATGCTCAAGTTTTCTTCATGCTTATCGGTTTGAAGTAGCTCCTGCACAATAAATGCTGCCTTCGGAGTTTCGTCTCTAAAAGAATTTAATAAGTCTCGAAACGCACTCTTTTCGGTTTCTGCATCTGATATATCAAACTGTCTTTTCAAGTACTGAAAATCACTATTTTGCTTAATTTTGTCGACAAATTTTAGATTCATAAAAGCAACGATAGCCTCGTAAAATTCCCTCTTATCTGGATTGGTTAAATATCCTTCTTTGATGTTTGCGATGCATCTAACGATTAGATCGTCATAGGAAGCTTTATGGAGACCAAGCAGCGATTTAGTGATTACCTCGAAGTGACCAACTGAAGAAGCCTCATAGAAGTCAACTGAAAATCTGTCATCTCGCTTTGACAACGCAAGCAGAAATTCACGAAAGTAACGATCGCTCCTTTCGAGCAGCAGATCGACTGCAGCCTCAAAGAGCATGTGTTTTATTTGAAAAAAGGAAGAATCATCGCAATACGTTATCACCCTTGTGTAAAATAGCAATCTGAAAAAGGTGTTCTCGCTAAAAGTATTGTAACTCAACACAGACCACCAAGTTATCGCCTTTTCGTCAGCTAAAAATTTGGTAACAGCACAATAGACATTCAAAAGTTCTTCACTTTCGCTGGCAGGGATTGACAGTACTTGGTGCAAATGACTTTGAACCCATTTGATACCTAAAATGTGGAGATTCTGAACATATAGCCTAAGTAAGCACAAAGTTGACTTCATTTTGCGCTTATTTTTCAAAATCGAAAATAAAATTGGATGAATTGTTTTCAAGAGTGACAAGCGAGACCTGTTCAGTTGAGGAAATATCGAGCAGAAGCGTTCAAGAAACATGTTCCAAATGTTATCAGTGGACATGGAATTGCATCTGTTCATTAATTGCCACAACGAAAGAATACTCTTTCCCTTCGAAAGGATGTTTTTGGAGGCATTCAATTGGAGTAAAGATAAAATTCCCTCTATTATGCACTTCAAATTTTGTTTTGAAATAGTTGCGCTTCCCATGCTTTCGAAAAATGGTGAAAATAATTCGTCGAACCTCTTCTCGTAGCTGTTAGAAGCTTTGACTCCTAGTATTATCAGTAAATTAATTCTATTCGCAAGTAGAGAAGGAGAATCCAATCTCACGATCTTACCTAACGGTGTCATCTTTTCAATTAGTGAAGAGGATAAGCTAGAGGAATGCAATAATTCTAAAAAGGTGCTGAATATGGTGCTCTCTGGAAATTCGACTTCTGTAGATAAAACAATATGTGGCGTTAAGTCTGAAATAAGTTCTTCTTCAAAGTTTTGAAACTTTCTCCTCTTAAAGAATTCATAGAAGGCTATTACCAGTTCTTCAGTAACACGCCAATCACAAGAGTGAACAGCGAACTTTATAAATCGTACCCATTGTACTGCATTTTCAAATGTTTGATCCGCTTCGATTATATTCCAGAATTCTTTCTTTATTGGAAAGACATTTATTAGTACAAGTGCCACCTTCGGAGGGAAGGATAGGTATGCCAAACGATGCCATAGGTTAGAATTCTGCTGAAGTTGAATTACAATGGAAGAAAGTATGCTATAACTCTCAATCAAAAGCTGTTCATCACCTTTTGAAACCTTGTCGTAGCACTTTGAAAGTAGTTTAAAAAATGACACGATATGGTCCAGGATCTTTCCTTCAATTTCCTGCTTGAGAGAAAGTGCACAGTTTGAATAATTGGCTACCTCCAATAGCATTATTTGGCACACAGCAATCTGGTGAAAGTGGATTGGCTTCGCACGGTCTCGCAGGGAGTTAACTTTCGACCTAAAATTTCTATGATATTCATCAATCACTTCCCATAAACTAGGCTTATTCAATAGGTATAAAAATTCGGTGATTGATTTTGATATAGCTAGCAATTCTAGGTCCAAAGCCCCCACTGTTACAATACGATTGAAAATGCTATCAAGTTCTTTTCTAATTTCAGATGAAAATCTTGAAAGAACAAACTGCTCTGTCGTAAAAGACACTTTGATAGTGTCGGGTGAATTAAAAGTCCTCCCAAAAATAATGGCGTCAAAAGCTTGGGAATTAAAATTCGTTATTACATCATGTTCTTTATTCAGTTCAGGATTGATGTGTTTAGCAAAGAAACTCCCTCTCGTTTTTGGTCTTGTCAGAACTAGTTGGTCACTCTCATCTTCAATCACTGTGGTGAAAGTACCTGGTCGCCTTTGAAGCTCAGACGGACTTAGTATTAAATTTCTTGAGGAGTGAAGTTTGGATTTCGAGGCACTTTCCTTAGCGTCGGTTTCTTCAGTTTCATGAGTTCCGTTTGATTTAATTCGCTCTAGTTCCTCATGTCGTTTTGAGGGGCCTAGTTGAATTTCGTTGGATGTCTGAGCAACGTTAGGTGAGTGTGAGAATTCAATTGGTGGATTTCTGCTTCTTATGTCAATTTCCATTTGATACAGATGTTTTTTTTTGTACATTTTCGGTTTTCTGATCGATTTTTTGAGAATTTTTGGGGAATGGTAGCCAGCTCTCTCTTCGTTCCTCTCGAGTTTTCTCTTGTATATCTTTTTACCTTTCAGGGATCGTTTCAAATGTCTCGAGCGTGGTGTCCCTTTCTGTAACATGGCGTCAATCGCACTACCGTTATTTTCCCAGGCACTATCATCCATGGAATCGTTTTCACTTTCTTGTCGTGAAATTTTATCTTGGCTATAGTAAAATGAATGCTCACCAGAATTTCCGGCTTCATTAGAAATGTCTTTCTTGTAGTATACGCGCCCAATGTCGGTTTCTGTATTGATGGGATCATCATTTTCCGACAATAGATCAAAATCGTACACATCTGAATATCTTTTATCAAAATATTCGCCCACATTTTGTAGGTTTAACCCGTCTTCTTCCATTTGGTTGTTGTAGACGTCGTGATTGGGGATTTCATGGGATTGATCATCAGGAACAATCAATTCATTCAAGAGTTCTATGTCCTGGTCACGGATGTAGTTAGATTTTTTTCGTTTTGCTACGCCTTTTTGTAAATGCATTATATTTGTTCTTTTGATTGTCTGCTGCGTTTGCGACTTCTTTATGGACTTTTCCCATGCAATCTTTGGAAGAACACCGCGATAACCAGTTTTCATATTGACAAGCCTACCTCTAAAGACCATTCTTTCCGGTGATGGACACGTTTCGCCATTTTTCGCTCCTGCATAAGAGTCATCTGGACTGCAATTGAATGATAATGGTTCATGATCCTGAAGTTCCTCACTTTGATTACTTAAAGGAGATGCCGCGATCCATTCCTCATTATCTGATCCTTCTTTATAGTTGTTTATAACCCCTGATTGGCTATCCATAGTTTTCGAAGTAGTAAACCGATTCGGCAGCTTCACACTACTCGAAATAGAATCAAAATTAGAAACATCGTAACCCTGCAATAGTTGCTTATGTTTGATCCTGTCTAAACTATACGGCATCTTCTGGATGGCAGTTCTCTTCCTAAGTGATCTTCTTCTATGACCAACTGCTTGCTGCCTCTTGACTAAATCAGGAGATACTGGTGAAAGTAGCGTGAATCGCGAGTCGATGCTATGAGACGACTGTCCTGCAGTTGAATCTGACCGAGAAAGGGAAGTTCTCTCACCTTCATCATTGTATTCATCTGGTTTCCAAAATATAAGTTCATTGTCTTCGGCTTCGGAATCTGGTACGTGATCTCGCTCGCAAATCTCATCCATGCCACTGTTCGTTGAGTGTTTACTTAACTTTTTCGTTAAAAACAGATATACGCAGCTCATATCTATTGAAACAAACTAAACTAAGATAGTGCAAAATGGCATCCGCCTCTGAAATTACAATGGCAAGCACGAGAAGGTCGTCTTCCGCATCATCTGCAAGATCATCGAGAACTATTTCCAGTGTGGAAAGTAGCGTGACAAAACTGCTAATGTCAACAAAGCATTTATTACAGAAGTTAACCCAGTGGTCGAAGGGTCAATCCAACGAGAGAACTGTTTCCGATGCTTATGTTCAACTTGGCAACGATTTTAAAGTCGTTTCAAAGCAATTTTCCCACTCTGGTTTAGATGTTTCTGATTTAGGTGATGTCCCTTTGGATTTACGGCGTGTTCTGGAAGTAGCATTGAGGGAACCACCTTCTGAAGATACACTGGATAAGTACCTTCCCAGGATAAGAGAGATCATCGTTACCTTACTGGATAAGCTTAAGGTGAAGCAAGTATTGTTGAAGGGACTGAAACAAGATCAGCATAGACTCACTCCATCAAATGCGAGTTCCACCGTCTCACTTGAACCATCTTCGAGAGGCTCAGCACAGCCAGACAGTATTGAACCAGGTGATACCTCTGTCAACCCCTCTTCTCTCTCAAAAAAGAAGCCCGCTGCTACAAGCACACCAACTAAGTCTAGTCAAGGAGCTTTCTTGAGTATTTCCAAACAAAGAGATGATCCTGGCGATGCGCTTAGTCAGTTAAAGAAAGGCAACACACTTCAACGAAGAGCTTCCAAAAGGTTTTCAGCGTATCATATGGCTAAACTTGCTTATCAATCTACGACTGATGCTCGCTCATCGGCTATCGAAGACAGCGACATGAGTGAAGTTGACCACCCACCAAAAGTTCCCGCCACAATGTCGAACATACAAGATAGCAGCATTACTTCTGAAACCGGAAAAAGCGAATCAAGCAAAATACTAGAATCTTCGCTTGTGTTGTATTTGAAGCTACATGGCCGGACTAAAAAGTGTACAGTTCCATTGCCGCTTACCTTCAATAGCCTGCGACTACTATTCGTGGAGAAGTTTACGTACTCCCCAGGAGAGGATGTATTCCCAGATATTTATGTCCAAGATCCAGATGATCATACACCGTACGAATTAGAAGAAAGCCAGCTGCCCTACATTCAAGAGAGATCGATCATTCAGTTGCATTTTGAGGATTCGGTGACACACCTTGGTAATCGATCTGTAGCTGAAGCATTTCTAAGTTTGAAAGATGAGTTAATAGCCCAAAATAATGCACTCATGTCTCAAATAAGTGGCCTACAAATTTCGGGCCTCTCTCTTAATAGTGCTCCGCGTTCCCAGACCAGCGATTTGAAATCGACGAATGGAATTCGAGACATTAAGCATGAACTCTCGGTTCTCAATCAAGTACAAGGTGCTAGTAGAAGCAGCTTAGAGAAGAGCATTTCAGATATTTTGGATAAGGTCAAGGCTTTTAAATCATTATCATTTCATTCTTCTACAACCGCCAACAGGATATACATGGAAAAATCACACTCTAAATTGTCGGAGATATCTGATGGTCTCCTGGGAAAAGTAGATGACCTACAGGACGTTATAGAAGGCTTGAGAAAGGATGTTGCTAATAGAGGGTCAAAGCCCTCCAAGAAAAAGCTTGAAACTGTAAATATGGAATTGCAGGACGCGTTCCAAAACTTGGTGAAAATGGAGGATTATATTACGATTGAAAAACCCAACTGGAAAAAAATCTGGGAAAGCGAACTAGACAAAGTTTGTGAAGAGCAACAATTTCTCACTTTGCAGGAGGATCTAGCATTTGATTTCAAAGAAGACCTGGGCAAAGTGTTGGAGACTTTCGATTTAGTTAAACTTTGTTGCGAAGAACAAGAAAAGAATCCTAAGGTCAAAAATAATCCAATTTTGCCAATTGCTAAACCAGGTACATTTGGACTGATAAGGGACGCGGTGCTACTAGAAGTTGAATCTCTGAACCCTGACCATGATGGGCGCGTCGAAGCAATCGAGAGAGCTGAGAAATTGAGACAAAGGGAGAAAGAATACAAGGAAAGCGATCAATTCGAAGAAGAACTCGAATCTTTCGTGGGTAATGGCAGTTTCAAAAAAGCAGGAGGTATTGAGGAGATAGAGAGAATAAGAAAACAAAAAGATGAAGATAATATGCGTGCTACTTTTGGCGTCAATACAGTTTAAGCTACACCTTCTATCGAGGTTCTAATTCGTAATACAACCGCTTTGTAAGCTCTTTGCGTGTAAAACTTTCAGTGCACTTTTGAGTTTGTAATGTTTTCTACTGAAGCATTTCGAAAAAGTACTCAACATAGTATATTTCAGTTGACAAGATCGTTTATGATCATAACTTTCTAAATGACAGACGGTTATTGCGGTATCTATTAGACAGTCAATAAATTGAGAGAATCCTTGGCTCGTGATTTTGTTATCTGTACAAGAAATCATTAATGAATTTGCAATATTGAAAGATATATTCTCGACGTTCTTCAAGATGATGGCCCACGAGTTAAGATGTAGATTCATTAGGTTATACGACATCCTCATTTCAAAAAGAGTCTTCATTCTTGTGTATAGTTCTTTAGTAGACTGTGTGTGGAGCTCCAAGACATTCAACACTTCGTTGCTTTTCCATATCTCTAACGTTTCAACATTAATTTCGAGCGCGCAGAATTGTATGATATTGGAAAAAGGTTCCGTATACCCTGCAACAATTTTATCGCGATTAGGAATTGCATTGTACTCTTCAAATCCTTTATGTACCAAACTCTCAATTGCATATATTTGGTGTGCGTCCGTTGATATAACCAAAAAGTCATCAGCCAATCGAAGAATGAGGCTTTCGACGTTTTCTTTAGAATGAAATACGTCGTAAAATTCCAGAAGATCATCATAAGTAAAATCTACCATAGTCGCTGAGAGGCTTACTCCTTGGTGCAAACCATCTTTCCGTAAAAAACATTTATTGTTGTATCTTATTGCAGTCCTCCTGACTTCCATGTCCAGTACTTTCATGACATCTTCTTTAGTCAAAAAAACTGTTCGTACATTATCAATATAAATATCATCTTTTCTTGGAGTTAAGTACCCATTCACAACTGACTTTCTTTTGAAGACTCCTTTTTTAGCGTCGTAAAGAGATTGAGTTCGAACAAAGAAGTCATTCTCGCCTTGTAAAGCTTTTGAAATGATGTCCAAGGCTTTTTGCGTTGGTATTGATTCGTAACATGAGGCTATATCAAATTTAATGTAATAAAATTGTGGTAAGCTCCCGCGCCGTTTTAAAACATCGGACTTGAAATCCCTGATATAGGTGGGTATTTCCGCTGGTGAATACAGTTTCCGGAACTTTGTCTTTCTCGAATTTCTGACATGATTGAGAATGCAAATGCTAGGTTTCACGACATTTCGCATATTTTCTTTATACTCAGTGCGTTCTTCATCGTCGCAGCCTTTGAAAGGCACAAAAATGACTCTGAATTCTCCTTTGAACTTTTTTGGAATCACTCTGAAGTTCCCATGATTGAATTTGGAAACAGTATAACTATTGTGTGCTCTACAAGTAATATTTTCTTGCAAATTATTTTTGAAATAGTCACTTAAAAATGCATGAGACATGGAAATCCAAGTGTCATGCCTAAAATAAATGATATCTATTGTCGATGAATATTCAGTACAATAAAAGAATGTGCACAATATGCGAGGTACAAAGGAAATGAAAATCCACATAACAAAATGTTGTAGTAAAGTATGACGAATTTTCTGCTCCTCAGGTTCAAGTTTCCCGTTGGAATTGCCCAGCCATTTGAAAGAATGCAGGTTCAAGCTTCTTATTAGACCATCCAAAGAGATACGGCCGCCAATCTTGAGTCTTAAAAGTGCGGCAATAGCTTTGAAAATTTTGGACTTATTTCTCTTGGAGCCAAGCATTTCTGGAGGGAAAATCTTCTCAACAACAACTACTAAAAACTTCATGACGTCCTTGACATCGGTTTGAAGATCTGAATGGTATCTTGAATAAGATAGTGGGGGTTTCGGGCATGTGGAGTTAAAAATTTGGACATATTTCAATCCCTTATGGTTTCTTATTAGTTTTAACAACACCGAACTTATATTATGTAAACGCTTGATTCCAATCCGTGAATCCCCATCTACTTGTTCTCCAAAAATAGCACCAATTAAGTCTCGGGTGTCGCATGGGAGGATATTTCGAGGAGAAAACCCCTGCCCTGCTTTATGTAGGAAGTTGATATTCCGAATGAATGGATCATGCAGCACATGCGTTTGACTCTTTTTGTTACCAATTTCGCTGGATATCCATGTTGGCGGTATATGAGGATCGTTCATCTGATTTCCAATTATCTGATTGTAGTACTGACCATTAAATTGGAATACTGAGTGATTAATCAGAATTTCCTTGAAACTGTCGGTGCCTATAAGCTCGTGTATAATTTTCCAAAGCCCACCTTTCAAAGTGGCCACACTGGAATTGGTAAAAGTACAATGCAAGGTGGCATTAATATTCCTTGTCCCGGCAATTTTGTATCCAAATGTCATTACATTGTTCCAAAGTTTATTTTTAACGAGAAATATGACACATTCATCAATTAGAGCGCTATGAGATTTTGCAAAAACCGTCGGTGCTTTTAAGTGACAGGGGTTTTTTATGATGAAATACGATCCTAGTTTCTCATCCATGTTTTCCACGCCAATGCATGACATTTCCCGTTGAAATTTAAAGAACTCTGTAGCATTATTGGTAAGATTGATGTCTCGCTCAATAAACTCCTTCAAAGATTCCATTCAATTGGTAGAGCTGGATTTTTACATTACATGGTTTGCTGAACAAAGAAAAAATGTAACCATTTCAAAAAAACAGATCATCACATATATTCCAAGAAATTCAATAATGGTGAAAAAGAAGCTTAATCCTTTGAAGATCGATTATAAGAAATGCGTTATTGAGGACCGCTTGTTGCAGGTACGAAACGATGCATTTGTTGATAAGCCTGACCTAAGTATGTGTTAATCTTCATGAACTTCTCTTTTTCTTGACATACTAACAGGAATATAAAATAGTAAATGTTTGGACAGTGGATGTAATTCCTAAGGATAGTAAACAGTTGATAGAGTATGTTTATCTATTGCGAAATATAACTTATTTTGATCTCTTACTAACTTTTTTACAGATTTATTAAGAAACTTCATGACTCGGAACCGGTGTCCTTTCATCATATCAAAAGAATCCAAAAAAATTCCCAGAATATGATGCTGACAGCCATCATTTGTTCCCAGTTGATGGTCCAAAGTGAAGAAGACTTTCTCGCTTTAATGAAAGGCGCCTCCTTCGATTATAAGAACATAAGTGGCAACTTTCAAATACCGCGAATTGGTCCCTCCTCCAAAGAATTATGTGGTCAGTGGTCCGAAAAATATTGGCCTGTCGTATGGAGAGGAAACCCAAATGATCAAATATTAAATGAATATGTGTTTGATATAGAATTCATAACACAAATTCTACAGCAGATCAGTAAGCTTTCTCAACTGGAATGTCACAAGAACGAAATTCCTGTGGTGACAGCTTTCGTGAATCCTCTGAATAGGAAAGTGATATACTCAGTAGATCAACGTAAGAACGGATCGCCATTGGATCATAGCATACTGTGTGGCATCAAAGATGTTGCAAAATTGGAGCAGCAAAGAAGGGATTTTGCAGCTCAAGGAACTGCGAAAAATGAAATTATTGAGACGTACTTATGTTTGGACTTTGATATTTATACATCTCACGAGCCCTGCTCGATGTGCGCAATGGCTTTGATACATTCGCGAATAAAAAGGTGCATTTTTTTAAAGTCAATGCCTTCTACCGGATGCTTAACACCTTCCAGTGGTGAAAGCTACTGCATGCATAATAACAATAGCCTTAACTCCAAATATGAAGTCTTCAAATGGATTGGAGACGAGTTTGTAGTTCCTAATATAGACTCTCACGTTTGCTGTTGAGGGATGTCATCTTCTAGAGCTTGTATCGTGTATGTAAATTTTCTTAGCATATCTGCCAGCTTAGGAAGGACTCCAGATCCACTACTCTCTTGGATGTTAGATCGAGACATATCTTGATATGCTTGTGAGCGCCTTGCTTGTTCCTTAATTTTCGAATCTAAATCCGATATTTTTTCGTCCAAGATCTGATCCACAGCATATAGTGAGCTGACGAGCTCCTCCATAGACACCGAGTTATCTAATTGCACAGCTTTGAGATCTTTCTTCGAAACATTTCGTTTCTTTGCAAAGAAGTCTCCCACACTAGAATTTATTTGTTCGAGCTTGATCTTGTCCCGCGCTTCGATACGCGAATACAAAAGCTGTATCTGATTGTCGTCAAGGTCTGGCTCTGCCCGTAGCAGATACTCTTTGAATTCCAAGGGCGTCATAATATAGGTCAAAAGACCCTTGCACAGGTAATCATTGAGAATCTGCTCTGATTGTTGTAATTGCATGGAATCTTGGGTTTAGTAACTATAGATTGTTCTCGGTGTGTTAATTTTAAATTTCGTAATTTACTATATATGAATAATTCGTTACAAAGGCAATACCGGTGGTTTCCTATATTCTCATAGTTGTCTCCAAGTCATCTATTCGTCTTTTAACCCTTCTCCTGGAAAGTCTATCCTCAACTTTTGCGCTTTCTCTCTTCAATCTTCTCATATTTCTTTCCTTCTCAATTTCACGTTTCTCAATTTCCCATTGAGATAAGACTTCAACCTTGGGGCACCATTCTGTGCCCAGAGAATCGATGTCCAATCTAACACCAGAAATATATCCAAATGCTGCTCCATTGGCAACCTGATCAGGACTCAAGTGGCCCTCGATCCAATCTTTTTTTACTCTCAATAAAGACTCGTGTAAAGCGTGTGCAATTGCGGGCGTGAATTCCCTAGTTAAGCCGAGGTCCTGGACTACGATTGAAGCGAACAGTTCGGGCGAAAGAGTGTGGTCGTTAAGATCCCATTCAAAGTTGTCTTCATATAGTTTCGAGTCTAAATTACAAGTTAGGTTAACGATGACGTGCAGATCTGGTACGACAATGGACGCTAGCGTAGCGTATTCTTGGAGTTGTTCGTTGATAGCAGATACTATCTGGCCATATACGGCAGACGTAACGGGAAAGTCTAAATCTTGACAGTATATGGTAGCGAAATGCTCGGGTGTGATAGTTTGGTCATTCAAATTCCATGTGAAGAAATCTATGATCTTATGACCGTTGTGTTCTAAATTCAGGCGTATAGGAATAGTTATAGGAGCAGAAGGAGATCCTGACTGAGTTGGAAGGGCTAGTCTATAGGGTGAGGCGATTCGACTTTGCAAAAATGTTTCTCTTATTCTGGGATATTTCAGAATGTTGGTGGGGTCGTCTTGGGACTCTAAATCCGGCAAAGCGTTGGCGTTTGCGAGTTCCTCGGCAGAGGGCGCAGGTTTTCCATTTTCTTCTTCATTATCGTTCAATTCCTTATTCTCCTCTTCTGCGAACTCTTCCAGTAAATCTGTCTCGAATTCCGCGTAATTGACAACCTTAGCTCTCTTATGTCCTCTCGAGGGCTGCGCAGTGATGAAAAAAGCCACATCATCACTTCTTATCCTATTATGGAAATTCGCCAGGTAAGCCTGGGGTAGAAGCTGTTGAGGCATGGTTATCTATATCTAAATTTTCCCTCTTTGTTCCATCAGAATATGAAGATAGTCAGTGCTATCCATTTCGAAGTTATCTTTAATTTATTTCGTATATAGTTACTATAGTTAGGTCAGCCACTTATTACCTCGACGTATTTCTTGGTTACTGTCCATAATAACACTTAATTAAGTCTACAATGCCATTTACATCGAATCTTGAACTTCTAAGAAAACAAACTTCATTACCGATATCTATCTTACCTGTCACGCATAATTTTATATACCTCCTATTGGCGAAGTTACTACAATTTATAAGCATTGAGAGTTAAACGCACATAGTCTCTGACGATCAAATATTGAACAAGTGTACTACTGGATCATTAGTCATAGCAAATACTAATCGTGATTTCTAAAACATTCGAAACATTAGGAAAGCACCTATCCTTCTAATGTTATAAATCGTCGAATTCCGTTTTGATTGGCTTGCCCGCGCCTGCAATTAGATTAATTCATTCACGATATCACTAGCCCTAACTTCGTATGTTTGGCCAATCCGTTCATGGTGATTTATTTCC
This sequence comes from Lachancea cidri, assembly GCA_030569995.1. NCBI lineage: Eukaryota > Fungi > Ascomycota > Saccharomycetes > Saccharomycetales > Saccharomycetaceae > Lachancea > Lachancea cidri. The sequence goes on from JAJLUF010000160.1 coordinate 19,371, forward strand.
CGTACACTGGGATGTTTTTGTAGAAAATTTTTTCGATTTTTTGGCAATTAATTTTATTATGGTTTGGAAAAAAAATTTTCTTACCATTTCCCTTCATTTCAAGATGTAAGAGAAATAATTGACTCTAGAATTAACGATGTCCTTTTCTGACTTTTCCAAGACTGAAACCTTGAAGGAATTGAACACCTTCTTGGCTGACAAGTCCTACATCGAAGGGTATGTTATTGAGTGATAGATGATTTTCGTAATGATACCTACTAGAATCCAACATCTTTGTGAATGATGATCTTAATCTTTGGTCCGTGTTTATGACGGGAAGTAAGACCCCCGGTATGAGTGACAAAGAGACGTATTTCCGAAATACAACCCTGACTTCAAGGAAATCGGAGGCTAGTAGTGTTATCATACCCTTTTTACCAATGGACGCTTACTAACAGAATCGAACAGCACTGCTGCTTCTCAAGCTGATGTTGCCGTATACAAGGCTTTCCAAGAATCTTATCCTGAATTCTCCAGATGGTTCAACCACATTGCTACCAAGACTAGTGAATTCAGTACTTTGCCAGCTGCTACTGGCTCCACCACTGCTGCTGCTGAAGAAGAAGAAGATGACGATGAGGTCGACTTGTTCGGTTCTGATGATGAGGTTGATGAGGAAGCTGAGAAGTTAAAGGCCAAGAGATTGGCAGAATACCATGCTAAGAAGGCTGCCAAGCCAGCAAAGCCAGCTGCCAAGTCTATTGTTACTCTAGATGTCAAGCCATGGGACGATGAAACCAATTTGGAAGAGTTGGTTGCCAACGTCAAATCCATTGAAATGGATGGTTTGACTTGGGGTGCTCACCAATTCATTCCTATTGGTTTCGGTATCAAGAAGTTGCAAATCAACTTGGTCGTTGAAGACGACAAGGTTTCTGTAGATGACTTGCAACAATCTATCGAAGAGGATGAAGACCATGTCCAATCCACTGATGTTGTTGCTATGTCAAAGTTGTAAGCACTTCAAAATTGTACTTGGATCTCAGTCTATTTTCTATATGTAGTGTTTTTATGTGTGTACCTCTAATATCCTCCTCATCTCGGTTTATTATTTATCCTTTTT
>JAJLUF010000161.1:0-20386 GCA_030569995.1 Lachancea cidri
TGCAGAAACAGCAAGGGTTAGAGGATGCTGGGCCGGTTACTCACTAAAAGCATGTTTGCTGATGTTAGTAACGCAGTCGATGAAGGAACGGCGTCTTTTCCCACCCATGTAAATGATGATATTAGGCTGATGCTGTACGGCAATAAGCACATCGATTATCAGGCCAGCGCACATCAGTTTCGGGTCGTTATTGCACAGGAAATGGGCCAAATGATGAGCCGGCATAACTACCAGGTGGTTCTAGACTACGTAACAGTCAGAGGTTCTGCTATGGATCAAATTTCGCTAAGCGAGCTGAAGGACTACATCTTCGGCTCTCCTGTAAGAGCCAAAAACCGGAATCAAAGCGATAAGTTCCGAGTAGTGACCAGTGCAGGGGTTGTACTTGTTATCAGAGTGTTTTATGCACCTGGAGGAGAAACCAGACAGGCCATATGTTTGTGCCTTCCAGAAACGTTTCTAACAGCTATAAGTGAGGTTTGGACGGACATTAGCAAATGGCTAGATGAGTGTCAGACTATACTTTTGGCTACCTTGACAAGCAGTACTGTTGGATTTCTGCCAAGAGACCTAAGAGTCCAAGATCCCCAAAATGCTGATTCTATCGTGCAGTCCATTTACAAACTGCTCATTCCTTTGATTGCATCGCATACAGACATTCCTAGATTACTTCTTTACCCGCCATCTTGTCAAGAGTTTGTTACTACATGGTTCAAAGATGTTTTTCATTGGTTAGACATAAAGGATGGCCATAGGTTACGATTCTTGCCTGTGCTGATGGCCAAAATTGCACATGAATACAGGGAAGAGATGGTAGCCAATGAATCCACTCGCATCGTTATAATATCCGGAAACATGGCTGTGGCTAACAAGCTAATATTTATATTATCGGCCTTGTTGGAGCCAAGATATGCGGGGCCTCTACCAATGAACGACGACTCCTATAACCTGGATATGTCAAAGAGTGAGAGCCCTCAAAAAGACGACGATAGTCAGGACGTTAAATACTTCAGCATGGTAACAAAAAAAGGTTGGGAAATACCCAGCAAGCAATCTCGCTACAGCTCGACTAGCCTGTCTTCGGATGAGAGCTCGGCGCAAGTTATACAACCTTCCTCCATTAAAAGTGGTGGCAACTCACTTCAATACCTTTCATCCTCTGTGTCCAGTGCTTATGGAAGCTATGGATCTTGGTTTAACAAACGTTTCGTTCAAAGTCCTTCAGCGAAACTTTATGACTCCTCTGACCAGCCCTTTTTACTAAATCGTAATAACAGCAGTACCTCGCTACATCAAATAGCAGTGAATAATAGAATTACGCCACAACCATCTCCATCTTTGACTGAATATGATGAATATCCATGGATGAGTACCTCAGGCTCCCCCAGAACAGAACATACCAAGTCAAACTTTTCAGCGTCAACAGGAACGCCTCTTCATAACATGGACATTAAGAGAAATAGTAATCGCATTTTAGATACCAAGGAAATGGATGAAAAGTTCGATTCCTTGTGTATGTTTGACCATAAAACACTATCTGCAACTGTAACTCCTGGTACGTCGATGTATGCTTCCGTTTTAGAGGTTGATTTTGGAGCAGAGTCTCATTATGACTCCTCTGAACTTCTTCCAAAATACACCTCGTATTTACCAACGTTTGTGCCCTGGTTTCAGTTGCAAGCGTTCCCCATTTCCTCTGATTCTGAACGTAAAGTCATAAACGCAATGAAACGGGACCTTCATACCCACGAGTACTCGCGTACTCTTTTAGTTTCACTTCGATCGCGAGAGATAAAAGATATAATTCTTGAAAAGGACTTGACAACACACAAGATTGTTCAAAGGACGAAGAAAATCTTCAATACGGGCAAGTGCGCCAGCGTTTCTCCAAAGTTCCAGCAAGCAATTTCTTCGATTGAATGGAATATCAAGAGAGCAATGGATATATGGGAAGACACAATCAGCGTTGAAAAAAAAGAACAATCTTTGCTACATATTTTTAACGAGATGCAACCATAGTGCAAACCATAATATGACAACTATAACATTCTCGGCATATAATGATAACGAACCTTTATTCAGCATATTTCCCTAATATGATTCGCTTCGACTTAACGGTATATTCGTCGTTGTATACGTTTTTGATCATGGCTCAACTTTTTCATAATCAAGCTTTCCATTAAAGCATCCAAATCATACTTCTGACACGTTTAGCTATCGGGCCACATGCAATCTTCAAGATCGACGTCGCCTTCAGTAAGCGAGCCGCCTGTTTCAAAATATAAGCAATTTTTAGATGAGCCGAATAAGACTCCAGAAGCTTTGTCCACTTTTACGGAGATGAAGAAGTGTACCTATGCTGGTAAAGATCTAGGTAATTCCAATAGTAATGATTTCATGGAGTGTGATTGTTTTGAAGAATTTCAGGATGGTACAAATCACGCATGTGGTGAGAGTTCAGACTGTATTAACCGTTTAACGCTCATCGAGTGTGTGAATGACATATGTGGTTCATGTGGTAATGACTGCCAAAATCAAAGGTTTCAAAAGCGACAGTATGCTGATATTGCCGTATTTCAAACCAAAAGAAAAGGGTACGGTGTGCGTGCGGAACAGGATCTTGAAGCTCATGATTTCATTTATGAATATATCGGTGAAGTGATCGCAGAGGATGACTTTCGCGATAGAATGATAGAATACGATCAAAGGGGTTTAAAGCATTTTTATTTCATGATGTTACAAACAGGGGAGTTTATTGATGCCACTATCAAGGGTTCCTTGGCTAGATTCTGTAATCATTCATGTAATCCTAACGCCTATGTCAACAAGTGGACAGTTGGAGGAAAGTTGAGAATGGGTATATTTGCACATAGGAAAATTCATCGCGGCGAGGAGATTACATTTGATTACAACGTTGATAGGTATGGTGCTGTTGCTCAGCCATGCTACTGTGATGAACCGAACTGTATAGGATTTATGGGTGGGAAAACTCAAACAGATGCTGCCTCTTTACTACCTCAGAACTACGCAGATGCACTTGGTGTTCGCACCTCAGTGGAGAAGAAATGGATTAAATTAAAGAAGGCAAGTGGTGAGAAAATTGTTAAGGGCGAGATGAACAACATCAATGTTGAATTTGTTGAATCCTTAGAGCTATCCCCCTGCCAAAGTTTAGAAGATGTCTCAAAAGTAATGAGTGTATTGCTACAGGTTGACGATAATCTCATTGCTAAAAGGTTACTAGAGAGGGTTCTTCTCACAGATGACCAGGCTATGCATTACCAAATCATTAAGCTTCATGGGTACAGGTGTTTTACTCAGCTGTTGACATTATTTGATGATGATACTAAACTGCAATCAGAAATCCTACAATATCTGGACGTCTTGCCGAAAACAACAAAGAATGGTATTTTATCATCACAAATTGATACTAAGGTGAAGGATTTAAAACTTAAACACGAACTTGTTGATATATGTGAAGGGCTTCTATCCAAATGGGAAACTTTTGAAACTTACAAACGAATTTCGAAAAAAGACCTTTCAGAATCATCGAAGAAGAAAGAGGACCTGCGGAGAATAAGACTACCACCCGGTTGGGAAATTATTCATGAAAACGGGCGTCCCGTCTATTATAATGCTCAACAACAAACAAAATTGCACACTCCACCAAACGGAGCAAGTAAAACGTTCGTCCTTGCCAATAGGAGTCAAGCATCAACACCACCTTCTGAATCGCCGGTATCTCTCCTCTCCAATCGAAAAAGACCTCAAGTAGATCCAGAAACGTACGAAAAGAAGAAAATGCAACGATTAGAATTCCAGAGAAAAGAGTTGGAACGACTCAAAGAAGAAGAGGTACGCCAGCTAAAAGCGAAGCTTGAGTTAGAAGACCAGAAGAAATCTGAACTTGAAAAAATCATTGCTGAAGCCAATATGCAGAAGGAGCTGGAGAAACAAGATAAATTGAAAAAGGAAGAAGAGCAAGAAGAAAAACGCCAAAAGAAGATGCAAAAGAGCAAAGGCAACTACATGCTTTACAAATGGAATAAGTTTTTCGCCGGCTTTGTTCCAAACATGGTAAAGCATTATGAGAAGGATCTAGGGCATAAGCATATCAAGGAATGCTCTCGTGACATAACAAAAATCCTATCTACAAAAGAAATAAAGAAGGACCCCAAGAAGTCGCCTCCCGCCGAGCTAAACAAGGAGAAGAAAGCTAAGGTCAAAGAGTTTACCAGGGCTTACATGGAAAAGTTTACAAAGAAATATGCACATAAGACCGGGAAATAATCAAGGTGTCAATCACCATATGTATCAGTATGTTGTAAATATATTGCATCGACATTTTGTTTGCGACCTTTAGTTTGGGCTATGTATAATGTGCTCATCTACTCTTCACCTGGCGGTCATATTCAAAGACCTCGAGAGTAGTAAATGGTCACATGTCTACAAAATCACTAGGAACACATAGTGTGTTCAACATTGCGTACAATGTTGTATCAGGAGGATGTCTTACAAACATCATACATATTGAATCCTCAGTAACTGATATTACCATTGTTTCTAATTCGACGTCGACTCGTTTAGCGTTTTCAGTTCATTTGACGTATTGCCAGTATCCAAATAGGAAATTTTTATTATGTGACGCCAGACACTATAGCGAAACATGGAATGCAAAGCATTCGACTAAATATGACATATCAAAGAGATTGATTGGACCAGTTGGGCTCTTTCCGGCTCTATAGAAAGGATTCGTTTTGTGTTTATTGGAAGAGCCAAATACTATGATGCCAAATTTATCAAGCGCGATGACTACCGTTGAGTATGCATTGCCGTTATTTGAAGAAAACAGGAGCTTATATGTATGTGGATGCGCAAGTTGTTTGTACAGTGCGAGACGGCGAAGAATCTTGCGTGTATTGTTCTTTTGTGGTTTTTTGGTGCCAATTTGCTGGTTACTGAACTTCACGCTATTCTTGTATGCTCAATACTATCTCAAGCACACTGTGCACTTTCCCACGATCTCAGAAGATGAGTTCCCCACCGCGTACGAGCTAGAGTTTTATAAAAGGAAAACCGTCGTCTCTTTCAAGAACAAAACCAAAAGGCCTGGAAGCGAGGCAAACCAATCATTCCTGAGTATTCCGACATCCTCTTCAAATTCTCTTCCAGATCTGGAAACTACTGACACTTGGTGTGAGAGTTCTGCTTCGCATGCGACGAGCCCGAGAACCTTTGACACCTCGATCGCCGCATCCTGCCCAAATATGTTGCGGATAGACAATCCACCGTACGCACTAGAATCGTCTCATTCCTCTTCAACCAAAGATCTGAACTATTACCACCACGTCCCACGCCTCGAGTTTCTTAACAAAATCGCTGTCGAAATTATCGCATCTCATGGATCGGTGCGAAAAGAGTATCGTACCTGGATGGGAAGAACAGCAATGTCCATCCTTGCCTATGTAGTCATCCTCATGATACTCATACTTGCGATTGGTCAAAACAGCTCCTCATCGAACTTATATGCTTTAGAATGGCGTGCCTCTTTTACTTAATGTCACATGACGAATCCTTCGAGGCTTGTCAGATTTAAAACCCGAGCAGTTACAGCGCCCCGTTCTATTTTCGCCACATCGTCGTCTCTTTCTAAAGAACCATAAATATCGAACTGCATATTGGTCATTGATAACTGATTTGGATACATCATTAGAGCAGGAATATTCCTATCATAATTCATTCATAGAATTTCAGAAGTGGTGAATAATGGTTTTACTCAATTTGTTTTTATTGACCTTCGGCCTTTACGGTATAGCATCATGTCAGAACGCAGCCCAACAGGTTGAAATGTTGGAGTTCACAAATGTTGGTTTCACCGGATCTTATCTCCCTGTCAAAGCATTAAAAAATATAGACGACAGCGATTGTACTTGCGAGGTAGGAGATCAGGTGTGGTTTTCCGGAACGAATGCTCCAGTTTCTGATGAGATGTCAGTCCATTTCCGTGGTCCTTTGATCCTTCACCAATTTGGTTACTACGTTTCTTCTGCCTTCACTGTGAATAACAACCGTACTTCAGGTAACTGGAGCCGTTTGGCATACTATAATGACACATCCCAAACGGCGGACAACGTCACTTTTCTAACAAAAGCCGGTGACAACTCAACATGTTTAGGACAAGCTTTGACTTATGCTACCGCTAATGGAACATCCGAAGCTAGCGATGCTACCGTTTTGGCTGAGGGTACTTTGATTACGTCTGATGAGGAATATGTCATTTTCTCGAACGTTTCCTGTCCATCTTCCGGTACCAGCAAAGGTTGCGGTGTTTACCGTTCGGGCATTCCTGCATTTTACGGTTACGACGGTGTGACAAAGATGTTTCTATTTGAATTTGAAATGCCAGAGGAAACTCAAGCAAACAGCACCTCCTTCGACTACTACGATCTACCAGCCATCTGGTTGTTGAATGCAAAGATTCCAAGAACCTCGCAATATCCTTCCAATACTAACTGTTCTTGTTGGTCTAGTGGATGTGGTGAGTTTGATATTTTCGAAGTGATGAATGGGACAACAAAAGACAACCTGTATTCAACTTTCCACACTTTCCAAGGTATTTCAGATCTTGGAACCGGTATCCAAGCTGACGGCTATATAAGCAGATCTACTGATAGCGTTATGAAGGGTGGTGTTATTTTCGATTCCAACGGTGATACGGTGGTATTCATGTCCAATAGCACTATCTTTGACTCCACTATCGATGCAGAAACGTTGAACGGGATACTTGCAGCGTATTCGACAGATGATATTGTCAGCTCACGTCTTGACAGCATTTCAGCCACTGAGCCTTCCTCATCTTCAAAATCAAGTGCTGCTTCTTTATTTGAAGTGAAAGGAGGATTTTTCTGGTACTACGTATTCACTTTATTCACCTCTGCTGCGCACACCTTCTTATTTTAAAATATAGAGATACGACACCATAAGAAAAACTGAGACCTGAAGTCCTGCAGTCCACTGTTTTAGGTAGTTATATTAGAGATATTGAGGACGTTCCTATGAAAATATTTTTTTAATGGCATTGATTACTTATTGTCTGATTAGAGGAGGTTAAAACCAAATTATTTTTTTTCTTTCTGGTACCAAATAGGAAAGTAATAAACTTTCACCACACAGAACTATAGCAAGAGAGAGATGAGTTTCGTTTCAGGAAGTCATATTAGTGGATTGGCACTGTCTTCAACCCCAAAGTCTTTGATGCGTCGCTTTTTGCCTTTTTGAGTGGATGAGCTTGTATATATTGCCCTAAATACCACGGCATTTTGCCCTTGGAGATGGTCCTGCTACTGTAAGATATAACTGCTTGTGAACTTTGTCCCAGATATGTCATATTCAAATAATATTATTGGGCTAGGTTGCACTGCTTTGGCCCTATTAATTCCTCCCATGCTATGGCACAGTAAAATGAGAAACACGCCTGCAATAATTTTGATATTTTGGTTGATGCTTATGGACATCAAACTTATTGTAGATGCAGCTGTATGGGGCGGAGAAGATTTTGTGGAGAAATGGAACGGTAAAGTTTGGTGTGATATTATGATTAAACTGCAACTTGGAGCTAATATTGGTATTTCATGCGCTGTGGCTAATATCGCTTACAATCTACATGCCATTTTAAAGGCAGACTCTGTTTTACCTGAGGCAAACTCTTGGCGTAAGGTATATGTTGATCTCACCATAAGTTTGCTTACTCCTGTTGTGACGATGGGGCTATCTTATGTGGCTCAAGTTTTCAGATATGGAATTGCCAGATACAATGGCTGTCAGAATATGCTTTCCCCAACCTGGATAACGATTGTTTTATACACTATGTGGATGCTCATTTGGTCGTTCGTGGGATTCGTTTATGCAATTTTGTTGCTCTATGTGTTCTACAAGAAAAGAACGGATGTGAAAGATATCCTTTATTGTACAAACTCAGGTTTAAATATTGCGAGATTCGCACGCTTACTGTTTTTCTGCTCCCTCATTGTCTTGATTATGTTTCCGTTTTCCCTTTATTCTTTTATTAGTGAATTGAAAGATGTGAGCGGATCCTTCGATTTCAATACCGTTCATGAGAAGTTGACGTGGAGTCTTATTATATACATCGACCTCGCGAAACCTTTCTTCGATGTTTGGCTTTATATTCTGATGTCATATTTGGTATTCATCGTATTTGGACTGGGAACCGATGCAGTCCGAATGTATGGTAATATTGCCAGGTCAATTGGACTTGGGTTCATTTTAGACCATGCGAAGGCCTTCTTAGATGCGAGAAAGAGTGATCGTACCAATAAGTTGGTTTCTTGTTTTTATTCCGAGAATGGATCCTACAAAAGTGACGGCACTGGTTGTGATGAATCAGCCTATAGTCCTAAGTCTTTTTCCAATAGGATCGTCACAAATGGAGCTAGGTCCAATACATCAAGTTCAAGTCCTTCTTCTCCTACCAATTTTGTTATTGATTATACCCTCCCCGGCGACAGGAAAAGGCAAGAAAGACGAAGAAGGCAGGATGCTGATTTCGAAGACCTTGAGAGTCTTCAATATTTAGATGGACCTTATAACCCTATTGATTTCCAAGATGTTACCTCGCTGGGTGAGTTTTCCGATAAAGGCATACCCTTGGGCCAGGTTTCCTATCATTCCTATAGTCCGAAATCTTTGGTAAGTGCAAGTTCAGTTAAAAAAGGAGTTGCGTATCAGTCGTCGCAATCGGTTTCATCTGAGGGTGCTGATGAATCTGAAAACAAGATATGAATGGGCGATTGAAATTATTGATTTCAAGAGTTTTGTTTTACTGCTCTTATACTTAGGTTCAATTTTGGTTACTTTATGAAGATCTGGTCCTCTGTAACTTCTTCTGTTCAGAGAAATTAGCAAGGATATACAAGTTAGTAATTAATTGCTTATTATATATATGTTCAACGATAATGTGGGCTGCAACTAGTAAGAAGCCAGCTTGCACTTCTCTCCGTATAGAAATTTTTATAGCCCACTAAGGGCTGTCAACTTCAGGTTGTTATGTGCTCGGTGAAATCTGCGAGGAAACAAAACTCAAACTCCCCAGATCTGGTTGTAAGTAACGTCGCACGCTGTTTGGGGTTGTCGACTATTCAAGCATTCTCGCTGACATTGACGATGTATTCGTACAAAAACGCAATTTCCGACAAGTAAGCAGACATTGGGAGGTGTTCATCAACAGAGTGGACAATTTTCCATAAATTGGGCATAGCGATCATACTGTTGAATCTGTAGATATTTTTGGTCAAAGGCCAGTAATATTGAGTATCTGTATTCGCCGAACTCAATGAAGTAGTGACGTAGAAGTCTACAGGTTCATCTTTGAAGATACCATTCTCAAAAACATTTTGTATTGTGCCCGCAAATAAATCCCAAACTGGAGAATTTTCTGTTGGAGATAATGGAGCTGGCTCCAAGCCATTCTTTGGTTGCATTTCAATATATCCATTTCCTGTCGCAGGGATGATTTCCTTACCATCAACTGTTACACCGTAGCCAAATTTCTTGGCAATTGCTTCGACAAAGCTCATGTCCCTCTCCAGTGTTTTGTTGACCGATGAGTTGATGTCAATTCTATGGTTCATCAAAAATGAAGTAACCTCAGGTAAGGCGTTAGCTTTGATTCCTCCCCTAATAATGTCGATAGCCTGAGAAGTCCTCAATAAGTCTCTATCGGAAGTTCCGCTAACATACTCAATCAGTTTTGCTTCATCTTTCTTAAAGAAAGGTGCGCCTAATATTGCGGATTTAGTGTCTTGAGACAGCAGATCGCTATGTTCCGCGGAGCAAGTCAAGAATCCATAAAAGGGATTCGCAGAAGTGAAGGTATATTCTCCTGGATGGGACTCGATCAAATGAATCAATTCTGCAGCGATACCAATTGTAGTATGGTCGGGTGGAACAGAAGAGTGTCCTCCATGGCCATGGATTGTAAATTCAACGTCAGCAAAACCCTTCTCGCCAGTGATAGGAGCTGCAACGTAAACATTTTCAGCAACTTCTAATACGAAATTTCCTTCGTCAACAATGGAATAAATTCCATAGTCGCCATACCGCTCGTGTATGAATTTCCCCATCGTTTTTGCGCCTTGATGACCAGACGTCTCTTCATCGAATCCAAATGCTAGCAAAACTGTCCGTATGGGCTCGAATCCATCTTCAAGAAGTTTTTCAACGGCTTGCAAGTCTGCAGTTAACAAATTCTTGCAATCAATGGACCCTCTACCCCACACGAAGTCAGTTTCGTTATCGTAATGCCCGGAAAATGGAGGATACGTCCATTGGTCGACAGTAGCACGATTAACGGGTACTACATCTTGGTGCGCAGTAATCATCATAGGCTTCAAAGAAGTGTCCTTACCCTCCCAAGTATACAACAGATTCAAGTCATTAACTTTTTCCAGGGCCAAGTGCTTGTGAACAAGCGGATAGGCTTTCTCGAGGTAGTCATGAAATTTGAAAAACTCGCTGTAGTATTCCAAATTATCAGACGGCTTTGGGTTATTGTCCTGAATTTCTGTGGGAATCTGTAACGCGTTTCTGAATTTAGCTAACGATTCCTCTCTGAAGATAGGATCATGGAAAATTGTCGCAATGGATTTATCGAAGTTGGGCGAAATTGCATCAATTTTCCCACATCTAGGGCTTCTCACTACACTCATTCTAGGAAGTGTTTTCAAATGATATGTAGTGGCACCTAGTATCAAAGCACCTACGAACACTAGAACAGCCTTCTTTGAAAACCTGCTGCGTATGGGAATTGAGTGCTCGATTTTTCCAGTCATTTCTTGAACAAATATTTTTGAAATAGCACTCAATGCTTCACTACCCTGTGAGCTTCATACTTCTAGTCAATTTATACTTGATTGGCATACTCCAGTAATTATTGATGTTCATGAAATGTCGTCCGTTTGCAGCTAGGAATGCTCTACGGGGAACTCATCCCCGTTGCGGTTAATGGACCGAACATCATCAAAAACGATAATAAAGCCGAACTTAATCAGTTGAAGTAACCAGTAACGCCAGGGATTGGGCTTCGATAAGGCCGGAGGCGACTATGGGACAAGCTCTTATCATTGTATTAGCCTTCAAAAACATTGTGATAAGTGAAAGGGTGCGTTAAATGGTCGGGGTGGATTCTTTATACAGGCGCATATCAGAGACCGCTCCCATCACAACAGCAGCAGCGAGACGAGTGATGCTACTACTTTCAGCTGGAGCCATAGTAGTGAATTGGTATCGCCGCGTACATCGGAGGTCGACTCAATTGGCTCGTTTTAAATTTCATATCAATTTAGTATTAAGCATTTAGTTGTATTTATGTTTTTTTTTCTAAATTTCACTTTGAAATTGTTCGACTTCATCAAAAAATATCGTATCAGTCTCTCTTGGAATAAACATAAATAATTCCATTATGTTTTCATCCTCAACTATCGCAAATTCTCAATGTTTAGAGTGCTCATAGTGTACAGATTTGTTTGTTTGAAAGAGACTTATACTTAACTGACTTATATATATGTAAAGTAACTTATTGGAATTAATCATGTGAGGCGACTTTAGGCCTTTTCGTTTACATTGACGATGTATTCATAGACAAAGGCAATACTGGATAAATGTCCTGACATTTTTATGTGTTCGTCGACTGAATGAATCGTCTTCAACATGTCAGGAAGCCCGACCGTACCCATAAATCTGTATATGTTCTTGGTCAATGGCCAGTAGTATTTTGTGTCTGTGTTACCAGAAACCAAAGAAGTTGTCACATAGAATTCTGTGTCCGTCTCATCTTTGAAAAGACCATTTTCGAACACGTTTTGAATTGTACCTGCGAATAGGTCCCAAACTGGAGAGTCTTTTACTGGAGATTGCGGAGCAGGTTCTAAAGTTCTTACAGGTTGCACTTCAATATACCCATTCTCCGTCTCAGGAATAATTTCCTTTCCATCAAGGGTGACACCATAACCAAATTTCTTGGCAATTGCCTTGACCAAGCCCAAGTCTCTCTCGATGGTTTTCTTGACAGAAGAATTAATGTCAATTCTGTGGTTGACCAAGAAAGACGTGACTTCTGGCAAAGCATTCGCCTTGATTCCACCCTTGATAATGTCAACAGCTTGGGAGGTTCTCAATAATTCTCTAATTAACCTCTCGTTACTCACATACTCGATCAACTTGTCTTTACTCTTTTCATCATAAGGCGCGTTCAAAATAGCAGATTTCACGTCGTTGGGCAATCCTGGTTTATGCTCGGCAGCACAGGTTAGGAACCCATAGAAGGGGTTCTCTGGAGTGAACGAAAAATCAAAAGGCCTTGATTCCATAAGCTTAATCAATTGAGCAGCCACACCAATAGTCGTGTGGTCTGGAGGAACTGATGAATGCCCACCGCGACCATGGATGGTTATTTCAGTATCGACATAACCCTTCTCACCGGTGATGGGAGCAGCCACGTACAAATTTTCAGCAAGCTGTTCGACATGACCACCTTCGTCCACAATTGAGTAGATAGAGTCGTCGCCGTACCTTTCGTATAGGAATTTGCCCATTGATTTTGCACCTAATACACCAGAAGATTCCTCGTCGAATCCAAGAGCAATTATGACTGTTCTGTTCGGCTCGAAATCGTCTTTGATTAGCTGTTCAACAGCTTCCAACTCTGCAATGAGTAAGTTTTTACAATCAACGGCTCCTCTGCCCCATACAAAATCTGTTTCGTTATCGTAGTGCCCCGAGAATGGAGGATAAGTCCACTGGTCAAAGGTGGCACGATTGACAGGCACAACGTCCTGGTGTGCTGTAAGCATCATTGGTTTCAAAGACGAATCCTTACCCTTCCACGTGTACAAGAGACCCACTTCATTGACCTTCTCGAGAGTCAAGTGCTTGTGAACCAACGGAAACGTTTTCTCGAGATAGTCGTGAAACTTGAAGAATTCCTTATAATAATCGAGATCGTCCGCAGGGATTGGGTTGGTATCTTGGATCTCGGTAGGGATCTTCAAAGAATCGCTGAATTTGGCCAGCGATTCTTTTTTAAACTCTGGGTCTTTAAAAATGGCCTCAATTGACTTATCGAAGTCTGGTTTGATTGCGTCAATTTTACCACATCTTGGAGTCTGCGCAACTGGGAGTGACGTGAAATGGCTGGAAGAATGCCATGCTGTACCGGTGAGTATCAGAGCACCAGCAGTCAATAGAATTGATTTCTTGTGAGCTTGGAAGAATCCACCACGCTTCGAACCGTCTAATTGTTTGTAGTCGCAGTACATTTTGACTATTTTAAATTTTCAAGCCTAAATATTTTCAAGTGACAATGTTAGGTAAGTATCATGTCATTATTCCTAAGGTGAGCGCACTCTCATTCGCATTTTATATAGTATTCAGACTTTAGGTGGTTGCAAATGATTAATTCCCCCATTCATGTCGTATCTTCTATCTTCTATACAGAGGGTACCTTATCGGGCACATACCTCCTTTGGGATACATATGCCGAATAAGTAATAGCGCCGTTTGTAGAAGAGTGAAATTACGTGCTAAGACAATATAAAAATAGTTCTGTAGTATTTGAATCTTGTAAGGACCGTCAATTAATATCAATCACGTACTTCTTATAGACGGTTCATTCAAAAAAAGGTTGTTTTCATCATAAATGTTTATTAAACTGCAGCGAATTTTGCAGAGGAAGTATTCAACTAACAACAAATCGGCAAGTACTTTGAATGGGATATATGATCAGGCCCTCTCATTGACATTGACAATGTACTCGTAGATAAAAGCAATTGAAGACAGGTGCTGAGACATTGATAGATGCTCATTAACTGAGTGAATCGTTTTCAGAAGGTCTGCGTCCCCCACCAATCCCATAAATCTGTATATGTTCTTGGTCAATGGCCAGTAGTATTTTGTATCTGTGTTACCAGAAACCAAAGAAGTTGTCACATATAATTCTGTGTCCGTCTCATCTTTGAAAAGACCATTTTCGAACACGTTTTGAATCGTACCTGCGAATAGGTCCCAAACTGGAGAGTCTTTTACTGGAGATTTTGGAGCAGGTTCGAGTGCTCCTTTAGGTTGTATTTCGATATACCCGTTTTCAGTCTCGGGGAAAATTTCCTTGCCATCAAGGGTGACACCATAACCAAATTTCTTGGCGATTGCCTTGACTAAGCCCAAGTCTCTCTCGATGGTTTTCTTGACAGAAGAATTAATGTCAATTCTGTGGTTGACCAAGAAAGACGTGACTTCTGGCAAAGCATTCGCCTTGATTCCACCCTTGATAATGTCAACAGCTTGGGAGGTTCTCAATAATTCTCTTACCATCCTGTTTTTGCTAACGTAACCAATTAGTTTGTCTTTACTTTTTTCATCGTAAGGTGCATTCAAAATGGCAGATTTCAGATCTTCTGGCAAGTCTGGTTTATGCTCGGCAGCACAGGTTAGGAACCCATAGAAGGGGTTCTCTGGAGTGAACGAAAAATCGAACGGCTTAGATTCCATCAATTCAATCAATTGAGCGGCTATACCGATGGTCGTGTGGTCTGGAGGAACCGAAGAATGGCCACCGCGACCATGGACGGTTACTTGTACGTCAACATGACCCTTTTCGGCAGTGATGGGAGCAGCCACGTACACATTTTTACTCAACTGGACGACGGCACCACCTTCGTCCACAATAGAATAGATGGAGTCATCACCGTACCTTTTGTGTAGGAATTTCCCGAGATAATGTGCACCTAGCACACCAGAAGATTCCTCGTCGAATCCGAGAGAAATCAGAAGCGTTCTGTTTGGCTTGAAACCGTCTTTGATCAGCTGTTCAACAGCTTCCAATTCTGCAATGAGCAAGTTTTTGCAATCGGCGGCACCTCTGCCCCACACCAGATCCGTTTCGTTATCGTAGTGCCCCGAGAATGGAGGATAAGTCCACTGGTTAAAGGTAGCACGATTGACAGGCACAACGTCCTGGTGTGCTGTAAGCATCATTGGTTTCAAAGACGAATCCTTACCCTTCCACGTGTACAAGAGACCCACTTCATTGACCTTCTCGAGAGTCAAGTGCTTGTGAACCAACGGAAACGTTTTCTCGAGATAGTCGTGAAACTTGAAGAATTCCTTATAATAATCGAGATCGTCCGCAGGGATTGGGTTGGTATCTTGGATCTCGGTAGGGATCTTCAAAGAATTGCTAAATTTGGCCAACGATTCTTTTCTAAACTCAGGGTCTTGAAAAATGGCCTCAATTGACTTATCGAAGTCTGGTTTGATTGCGTCAATTTTACCACATCTTGGAGTCTGCGCAACTGGGAGTGACGTGAAATGGCTGGAAGAATGCCACGCTGCACTGGTGAGTATCAGAGCACCAGCAGTCAATAAAATGGACTTTTTATGAGCTTGCAAGAACCCCGGGCGATTAGGGCCTTCCAATTTCTGAGAGAAGCGAACCATCGAGCGTACTATATTTTAAGCACCTAAAAGTTTAAACTATCGAAACAAAATCAATACTAAAATATAATAAAAACCCTTTTAGCCTGTGCAATATTCACTGCATGGAAACACGCATTTTATACAATTTTAAGGAACTGAAGGTTGCTAATGTTTGCTCCGTAATATGCAGTTCATTGATTAAATTAGACAAATCTTTCAGGGTAATGTCTTTGCTTAATCTGGAAAGCGACCCCATTAGGAAATTTCGACTAATCCGGAATGATCACACAATACGGAGATAAAGCACGTGATCAGAGATTTGGAACGCGTAAGAGCTAAGTTGAAATATATTGTGTAAGAACATCTCAGTATAAGTGAAAAGATTGAATATCAAAATAATGTCAAGCCAAACTCCTCGTATAGATCCCCAAAACATATCACAGAGCAATGTTCCTGTGTTTCGTATCATAGGGCAGGTGACATCGCAACCTCAACAGGATCAAATAATAGTGGCATCCCCTACTACTGGGGGTGAGATGGTGACACTTACCAACGTGAGAACATCTAGCAACTTGAATTTCGATATAGGTGGGTGGTACGAATTCGTGTGCAGAAGCAACGACTCCGGAGACGTCGGATTTCTAGTTCTGGATTCGGTAAAATGCGTGTTCCCGGCGGACGAGGAAATAAGTATAAATGGCGTAGTTGCATTGCAGCAACTCAGTTGCAAATTCCCTGAGTTATACTGAGAAATCGGGTTTAATGTTCCATGTCAGTAGTCTGTTTACTCTATATAAATGTACCTGTATAAGTACTGCGAAAAAATGCTTTTTAAAAATCCTATATGATTAAGACAAGAGAATGTCCTTTTGAGTGAACCCGATCATGAGCTTGTGGCCTTGATTGCACCTGCATTACGCTTGCGTGTGGTGAGAGTCTGTCTCGATTTAGGATCGTACCCACCACCGTTGGAAATGGGGAAAGGCGCGGGGGACGCATAGTTGACTGCGCTTGAGAGAACGTAAGACCAACCGGGTGTAACGGTACTCAACTGGGCCAGAGTACTTCTGTAAGTAGAGTAATAAGTCACAGCACTGGTAGGGAATTTTCTGGTCCAAGTGGTTGCGGTGACGGTTTCATTTGGTTGCATTTGCATGGGTGCGTAGCGAGTTAAACCAGTTTGCAAAGTGTATGGAATCGAGAAGGATGCGGATGTGTCGGCAGTATTGGTAGCGGTATTTCCGGTGGTAATGGAGGTCTGGGGAGAAGGCTGTGTGTTAGTGGAGTAGGTGTAACTTGTAGCACCTGACATAGACTGTAACGTGAATCTAGGTGTATAATGAAGGGTGTATCCTAAATCATCAGCTAAAGCAGTTATCTGGATAAAGTATTGTCCGTCACCATAGCTGGTAGATGAGATCGAAACATTGTAAGAATATGTGTCCTCACTATCAGCCTCGATACTCGAGGCTTCGATTTTGCTAGCAAGCGTCCCGACGCAATCGATGTCTGCATTTGACCCAGTACACAACAGAAACGTGTACGTAGTCACCTGAGATAGTAGCGGCGTACTTTTATCATCCATCCATTGGACCTCGATCGAAACCTTGGAATTCGATGGTTTATACGTATTACCAGCTGACGGAGCCACGATAGAAACGTCACCAACAACAAACGACACTAACAGTGCGATGATCCACAGCGCCTGCATTTCTTTCAATATTTCGTTGTTTTCAATGATGAATATTTGAGCACAATTTACTATTTTTTTTTTTTTTTTTTCTTGTATAAGAATTATCCTTGAGATCTTGAGACAAAGCCTCCAAATATAGCATCACCAACGAAACCACGTGATGCGTACCTGAATGGTCACGTGAACACAAACACCCAGACACAAGATACGGAAATGAAAAAAAAAAGAAGTAACCACAGGCAATATGAATTTTAATGGGCTTGATGATAGGTATATTCAAACTTAGAGAGATAGCGAGGTAGAAGTAGGCAAGTGGTGCAATTTCACGTGCGAATAGAACCATGTGAGGTCATCCAACTCGACTTCTCGGCCAAAACTTCTGAGTCCCATTGGTAACACCTCTTACATCCACCAAAATATCGGAACTCTTGTCGTTCGACAAAAGAACCCTTACAGGACGATTGTGTGCTGTAAAAGGTGATTGCTTTTCCGCCGATGCAATGTTGTTTTGAGTGGTTTGCGTCTGCAGAGCCCTCTAAGGCAACGCACATGAAGTTAAATAGACACCAACGTAATAAGTCTCACTACAGTAATTACTGCCATCCGTCCTATCGTCGCCACGCGTATTTGACAGGGAAGGACAAAAAAGGAGTCGAGTCGAGTCGTTGTTGGTGCTGGAGTTGCACATAGAATTGAAAAACCAGATCCCCTAGAATCCGGCGTGCTGCAAGGCTTATGTTATTCAGTAAAACCGTCCATCGGCCGATGCCAAAAACAAACTTCATTATTTTTCCGACGCTGATCACGATGAGTGCCACCCCCACGCAAATCCTTAAGGACAAGCTAGCTTTGAACATTTAACCCTCTGGTTTGGTTCAATGAAGGGGTCATAACAAAGAGTGGGAACGCAATTGCAACTACACTTCGTAACATTTACCATTGTAAGATCGCGCTCGACTGGTTTTGAGTCGAATTTTATATAGGCTATATGACACCGCTTCGCACGCACGAACGCTCGCACGCACACACACACACATAAACATAAACACGCAACAGCTAGCAGAATCGCTCTAAAGCTAGACAAGACATGGATACCACGGTTCACACACGCTATTCCATTCGTCAAATGCGTTTTGGCTGCGCACGTCGCTTTGTCAGCGCTCCCGGACCTCATCTGAGCCACTTTGGTCCCGCTGCACGGTAAAGCACACGCTACTAGAAACGCCGCATCCCGGTATCGGCAGCCCAGCCAGGAAGCCTGTTCCGTTTAGCTCAACGTAATTTAACTGCTTGCCCCTTTAGCGATCTCAGAGAGACCCCAATATAGGAGCAGTTGCATTTTGCTTCCGAAGCCAATTCAGGTAATGTCCTCTGACCGTCTCTGAGGGACGCAAAGACCCGTTCTGGAAACCGGAACAAGTTTCTACATTCCTACAGGATAGATGCTACGCTCGTGCATATATAGTTACTATTAGATGCTCATCTAACGTTGTGGAATCTGCATACGGCAAACTATGCCAAAAGGGTGCCAATAAAATGCAAGTTTATAGGGGTTCTTTTAGTTTAGTTGCGTATATAAAAGATGGGGGCTTCTGCAGAGTTGAATCTGCGAATTTCTTGCCATGTTCCATATCTACATGAGTCCCTTAGAGCTTACAATTCCTGGCCCTTCCTAACCACACGTTTTCGTATGTGTTGTCAGTGGTGTGGCTTGACCGACGATCAGTTGCATAGCCGCACGAGTCCGACGGAGCACATTCCAAAAGCACTGCGCCAAGCAGCTGCCAAGCTACCGATCTCTGCAATAGCTCTAGTGAACCGTCTATTGATACGTGAGAAGACATAGCAGTGAGCAATACATGGATACTCTGAACGCGTCACGTGAAGACGTACGAACGGACTTTTTTTTTCCTTCCCTGGACGTCAACCAGAAACTAATGAACAACAGTTGCACAGCATAGGTTAACAAGAGAGAAACAGGCAGAAAGAAGCAATGAGTGTCGAGGAACTCCAGGCCAATGGTAAAGACGTTGTGCTGATGGATAGACAGAGTCAAGAACCGAACGATTTCGACAACTCCTTATTTGGCGATGGGGATGAGACAGAAAACAAAATTGCTGAGCTAGGAAACCATGTAGACAATAACGAAGCGAACGAAGTATCTGAAGTCGAAGAAGAGGTGCCGTTGCCTAAGTTAGATACTGAGCAGTTATCAAGCGAATCAGAGGAAGAAGACGCGAACTCGGAGTTGGGGTTAAATGGCGAGCCTGATTTCGCGTCTACGGTGGAACAACAGCCCGAGCAACAAGCGGACCCACAAGAGAATGAACCAGAACAAGTGCAGGAAAAACTCAACTCTGAGTCTCTATCGGGTTCCGAAGTCAATCTTGAAGTAGATTCAGAAGCAGAGGTTGGTGCTGAAGCAAACGCGTCTGACGACAAGCCGCTTAACACGCCTGCCGATGAAGAGTCAGTACCAGCGCTTGGAACGGGTCTAAAGTCTCAGTCTGAACCCGAAACCGAACCTGAACCCAGTCCAGAGCAAAAACCAGGACTCAGCCCAAAGCAAAACCCAGAATTAGAACTAGACACAAATACAGAAACCACAAGTCAAGCTGTTATCGAATCTGATACAGCGGCCAAGGTTGACTCACCGGAAGAACCAAAGAGTCTAAAACAGCCCACTGATGAAAAACTCGCTTCAGACTCAGCGCTCGAGCTGAAACCGAAAATTGAAGAGGAATCTCAACTAGTTGTTCCTCAGTGCCACGAAATTATAATTCCTTCTTACGTCAGATGGTTTAATTTGAATAAAATCCATTCCATCGAGAAGCAGTCCTTGCCTGAGTTTTTCACAAATCGGATTGCATCCAAGACGCCGCAGGTTTATGTGAAGTATCGTAACTTTATGGTTAATTCCTACAGACTAAATCCCAATGAGTATTTCACTGTGACTGCGGCCAGAAGGAACTTATGTGGTGACGCAGGCGCCATCTTTAGATTGCATAGATTTTTAACAATGTGGGGGTTGATAAATTATCAGGTTAATGCCAAATCGAAACCGAAGCAAGTTGAGCCACCTTACACTGGAGACTACGCTACAAAACACGATGCACCTCGAGGACTTTTCCCGTTCGAGAGTTACAAACCCGCCATTCAGATACCAGATCTTTCCAGATTGAAAAAGCTTATGGATCAGATAGAGAA
>JAJLUF010000162.1:0-20262 GCA_030569995.1 Lachancea cidri
TAACATGCACGATTACCGTTCTGATCGGGCATAAAGAGATGTGTCAATCTATGTTCCAACTCTTCTGCTACTTCGGCCAAATTCAAAAAGGTTCCAGATCCTACTGGGCACTCGACCTTGAAGTCGGGACCATAATACAAAAAGAATCTTTGTAAGGATTCAATAAGCAAAAAATTTGTTGGAAACCATATTGGACCCCTCCAATTTGAATTACCACCAAACATACCCGAATCTGATTCACCTGGTAAATACTTGACAGTATACTGTACTCCGTTCACATCCATTGTAAAGGGATGTTTTTCGTGATATTTTGATAACGATCTGATACCATAATCAGACAAAAACTCTGTTTCATCGAGCATGCGGTGCAAAATCGCTTTCAGTCTATCCTTTGTGACAAGTGACATCAGTAAACGTTCACCAACACCTCTTGTCTTCATCGAGGCAATATTGCGGCCAAAAATATTACCTTTATTATTGATAAACCAGTCAACACGTTTCTTGAAGGTTGGAAATTTATCAAGGATCTGTGGTTCCAAAGTCATACAAGCGTAAAGGGGTATTAACCCGACCAAAGATCGAATTGGCAACTGCTGCTTAAATGGCTCTCCCCAAGAAATTGCATCGTAATAAAATTGATCCTCCTCGTTCCACAACGATTCTTTCATCTCTTCCTGAAATTCTTCTTGGGTGGTGTCTTTCGTATAATTGAAAGACATGGCATCGCTGATGAGAATAAAATGCTCAAAGAACTTTGAAGCAATATCTTCATAAACTGGATTCTGTTTGGCCAATTCCAAGGATATGTTCAACATTTGCAAACAGAAAAAGGCCATCCAACCAGTAGAATCCGCTTGTTCCAGAATTCCACCAGTGGGCAATGGTTCAGATCTGTTGAACAGGCCTATATTATCCAATCCCAAAAAGCCTCCTTCGAAGATATTTTGGCCATGAGAGTCTTTACGGTTTACCCACCAAGTAAAATTCAAAAGCAGTTTCTGGAAAACACGTTCCAGGAATACACGATCTTCACGTTTGTACATGTTCCGTTCGATTTTGAATACGCGATACACAGCCCAAGCATGAACTGGTGGATTTACGTCACTAAAATTCCACTCATAGGCAGGAATTTGACCATTCGGATGCATGTACCATTCTCTGGTTAATAAATCAAGTTGTTTCTTAGCGAACTCTGGGTCGACCATGGCTAGTGGAATACAATGGAATGCGGTATCCCAAGAAGCGAAAAAAGGATACTCCCATTTGTCTGGGAGAGACAAGATATCATCGGTATACATATGTTTCCAATCTTTATTTCTGCCATCGGCACGATGTGGTGGAGGCCGCGGCTTCACGTTAGGATCACCATTGTACCATTGATCTTGAACAAAATGATAAAATTGCTTAGACCACATAAGTCCTGCAAATGCTTGTCTTTGTACCTGTCTCAGTTCGTTGCTGATATGCAAAGGGGTAATTTTCCAATAGAAGTTATCAGCTTCTTCTTCACGTTTGTCAAAGACAGCGTCAAATTCCTCTTCGTCGATAATTAACTCATCGCCATACTCTGACAAGTCTTTATCTGTGAATTTGTATCTCACTGTCACATATTCACCGGGTGGAACCTTGCGGAAGTGGTACACGGCACAGCTCTTAGTACCTTCTTTGTCTGGGTTAACAACATCATCCTTGCCGTCGATGATATAATCGTGAAAAGCATCTTTCGCAAAGGGAGCTACATTAGGCCCACTGTCGAATAATTTCTCCAAGTTTGACTCATTTTCCGTGAAAAGTAACTCTGGCTCAATGTCGTCAGTCTCCATATCGTCGTCGTTGAATCCTCCAGGAGAGGGGGCAAAAATAACCGTTCTTTTGCCGTACTTTTCTGTCTCCACTGTTATAAAGTTAGTACCGCCTTGATGCAGCGAGGGTTTATGGGCTGTACTCCTGCACCAGTTCCAAGTGTTTCTAAAAAAGACTTGAGGAATCAAATACAGTTCACCTGCCCGCTTCTCGCTTCTGTTGTAAGCGGTAATCCGAAAATTCAACTCGTTTGGATTCTCATCGTCTTTTGCCATTTCAAACATTACATCAAAGTATGGCTTGTCACCATGTGTTTTGCTGGTGAATAGATCGTCAATCTCGTAAATTTCGAACTCACGATCACCGTAGCCGCGCTTGCCATTTTCTTTCACAAGCTCCTCGTATGGATATGCTTTTGCGAAGGGATACTTGTAGAGCGCCTTCATATACGAGTGAGTTGGAGTACTATCCAGATAGTAGTACAATTCCTTGACGTCCTCGCCGTGATTTCCCTGCGGGCCCGTAACGCCAAACATTCTTTCCTTCAAAATCTTGTCATGGCCATTCCACATAGCAAGACTTAAGCAAATGATTTGTCTATTGTCAGATACTCCAAAAATACCGTCTTCGCCCCAGCGAAAGACCCGAGAGGCGGCATGCTCGAAGGGAAAGTCTGACCAAGCGTCACCATTTAAAGAGTAATCTTCTCTGACAGTTGCCCACGCTCTCTCACTCATATACGGACCCCATTTAAGCCAGTACTTTTCCTTTGTCTTGTTTTCATGTAATCGTCTTTCCTCTAGGGTAGAATCGACAAACTCGTCTTTCAGATCAGATTTGTACACTTGTGACATTTTCCAACACCAATTGAGTGTAAAATTGTTTTCTGCGTATCAATTGTCGATGAAGAATGATTGTTAACCTTGATTCTTATTGTTACGCTGCTAAACAATGCATCTTATATGGAAGCCCGCTCACATTGCTTTAAACTGATCCCCCCTGCCGCCTGCCCTTGCAATTTATTGATGAGGACTACTTATTTCCACAAGGGGAGGTACCCTTTGAAACGAGCCAAATTATCCCGAACTCCAGGGTCACGTGCTTTTTTCCCGTATTTAGTGCTTCTGTCATTCCGAAGATTGTCAGGACTAATGGAACTGAGATTTTTGACGAGGCCCATATCGTTTGAAACTGTTACAATGGTCACAGATGCTACTAAAACCATGGCCGTTGTACTTGGGCTCTCAGAAATCGAAAAAGTTTGGTAGGCATTTTATTCAATAGCTGTACTTTAGGAGATTCACGTGTAAATAATGTTCTCAGTAGTGTTTGACATGTAGGTGACGCTACGGACGCAACACTTTGGTTTAGTTTTCGTTGGATCTGGAGGGGGCGGAAACGAAGGGAAAACATAATCCAGGGTGTATAGAGAATCATTCAAGTAAAACAAAATTGGAAATTTTCCTTATTGAGCCAAGCGATGCTTACGTTTAAGTAGGAAAACATATAGGCAAGAGACAGATCTGTCACCTGTCGTTTCGTTCAAAGCGATGTTTGCATATGCGGCATCATAACGTCATAGCTCAGAGAAGGGCAGTTATAGCACATGTAAAATACACGAAATGTGGATTGACAAGTTGATGATGAGTTCACCTAATTGCCCGAGGATGAAGAGATTCATAAGGAAACAGCCCCATGGAAATTTTCAACTGCACGTTCAAAGATATAGTTAGGTGGACAAGTAATCTCGGGCAGTAGCACGTTTCGAATTGCCTGGGGGAGTTTGATCCTCTTACGATTCGCATCCATGGAACTACTGACGAGACGCCAAAAGTAGGTGCTGGTATGATTTGCGGTTTGTGTTCGTTTTCTCCCAAACAAGTCGAAAAAATTAGCACGTGGTTTAGACTTTTTTAGAGCCCCACAAAATATGCGCACACGTGCGTTTTGAGACATATAATACTTGCATAGCCGGTGTGTGTGTGTGTGTGTGTGTGTGTGTCTGGCACGTTATGTGACATTTTGGAATCCTTTAATTTAACGTTTCTGTAAAGCTCAGAATTATCAAGTTCCGTGGTTAAGTTGTGTATTCCCTTATACTCCCTTTATAATATTTAACTTATGTTAGCTAACGTATCAATATGTAAAAAATGCCTAAAATTTGAAAGATTCCCGAGTCCGTTGCAAGTTCTATAACCTGTAGACTGCTCGTACCATTATGCATGTGTTTTTTTTTGTTGTCGCAATGGCCACGCGTACGTGGCCCATCATGTCATCGATCAAACACCTGTGAGCCACAGCCTATAATTTTCTTGAGCAGCGTTGGCAAACTGTTCGGACTCCGGGCTTTCCACTAGGACACGAGGCGTAGCAGCGCATGCCGCAAACGACGTATCTACTAGCCCACAAGATAGGTCATCTTCGTCTAGCCGGAAGAGATCGTCGTCTATACGGCCGTTGGATCTAATTGGGTACATCAAAGGCGAGGATATCAGAAACTCGTCTTCTTGTTCTTCATGAGTAAAAGACCCAGGTGTGTTCGAGAGTAGAGGAGGAGTAACTGTGGAACCTAGTCCATTCCAATGAGAGCTTGTTTGGTTTGCTAGAGAGAATGAGAAGACGTCTTCTTCGTTGGGGTATTCGTGAACGCTCATCGCTAATGGGTAAGCGTTGGTTTGATTGTGTAAACTAGTTTGTATTGATGCGATTTTCGCTTACTTATTTGAATAAATTTATCATGTCATCGACTAAATATGCCACTCTACTTATATCAACACCTCGCGTTGCGCTGACAATTGCTCGCAGCTAAGTCACCACTTTTTTGCACCTGGAAGGTTACTTAAAATTACTCACTCTGTCACCCACCACACGCTAAGCAAATGTGGGAGTCACCGCGGCCCGCATGTGTCCTAAAAATTTTTCAGAGCCACACCCAACAATAAACAAGCGCTAATAAACGACCGACACCACACAAATCCTTGGTGTCACAAGTGTCACTATCCACGTTGTGTGTCCCCCAGCATACACCCAGATCTCTACGGCCCTGTCTGAGGGGGGATCCAGCCAGCATGTATGACTAGAACTTTCGATAACCATACAGATGTTGCTAGAGTATGGATCTGAGAAAACAAGAGGTTAAGGTCACGTGAATTTTTCCATCTGTTTTATTTTTCTCTCTCTCTCTCTCTCTCTCTCTCTCTCCACGGTTGAGGCTTTGCGGTTTGGACTCTTGTGCTCTCCGCTCCTACTTTGTGGCTGAAACGTTTTTCTTATTGTGATGATAACAGAGGCGTGACCGCGCTCAGCGGTTTAGCGCAGGAAAGACAAGGTAAACAAACCACCGGAAAAGTGTGGTGAGCACGCCCTGAGACGCCGATGCGACAGCCGTGTTTAGATAAGGAGTCTCCGAAGCGTCATCGTCATTGACCTGTGAATATGATGACTCTGAAAGAGGTAGTAGTACTAGATTAGTCACTTGTCTCGATCTGTTTGTAGTATTCATAGTGTTGATATTTTGTTTGTTTGTTTTTCATTTTATTGACTCGCAAAGTCTAAAAATGTACTACGCGGCTGGACATATAATTACTGCCAAGATTGCTTTTACAGAAGAACACAGAAGAAGTCACACAAGAGCGAATTGCTTTGAAGCGAGCAGGTTTAGGCTGATATGTAGAGCATACACACTTGACTCAGCGTTAATAAGAAACATTTACCGTTGTCGCGAGCGAATTTCGTGCGTGGCTTGAAAGAATTTCACTCATTATGTGGGATATATAGTACATTCTCCTGTCCACTTGCGTGTATATGGGTGACATTTTCGGACAAATATGTCTCACCCCAGTACGCATGGTGTTTTTGTAAGGTGTTAGGTGTTAGAGTGGAGTTCCGGCGGCTATCCCTCCGCACGATTCTGGGTAGCGCCGTGCCCCAGTGTGTCTCAGCTGGATCATGTGTCCCCCACCCCAAATTCCAAGAGCCTCATCGCAGGAATGCACCCCATCGCTACCATGCACCCCATCGTAGTCATGTAAGGTTTATAGCATCACTGTAATTGCGGGATCCCGCATTGAAGGAAAACGTAGGACGCGATCGTGATGATATTACTGAGGTGGGTATAATATAGTGGGTGCCAGGTGTCCGAGCGGGCAAGAAAAGCACCTATTGTTGATTTCTAACTCGTTTATTCAATTACACCTCCCAAGGTACAGTTTGGAATAGACGCCTATGAAACGAATTCCGTATGCACCAGCGATGGCCGGTGACGGCCTCTGAGCCGGCATCCGGGCCGGCTTCAATCACATGTACTGAGGACCTCTTGTCAGCTTGGGTTCCTTTAGCTAAGCGAAGTATAAATCTCTTTGTAGCCTTCTACATCGCAGTGACCCTTTGCTCTCTCTCTCTCTCTCTCTCTCTCTCTCTCGCTCGCTCGCATATTGAGCTTTTTGACGTGCTAGACTGCTGGCTTCTCTGGGCCATCTTCCTTATGCATCTAATGCTGATTTTAACGTAAGTGCCTACGTCATACACTACTGAATAGGTCACGTGCCTGCTTTGCTGTGCTTGTCCGTTTCACTGCTAAAAAAAGTCGGCCTACGCTTGCGCTCTACATTTACAACGTCACTACGAATCTCTCCACACGATGTCAGATCCTTGTAAGCCTCAGGCCTGTGCTATTCAAGGTATGTATTCAGTTTAACCGTATCCCGCAAGCTTCGTGAGTAAAAAGCTAACTCCAAAAACCGCAGATTGTCTCAAGAAAAATGGCTTCAATGAAAGTGGATGCACGCAACTGATCGACAAACTGTATCAGTGCTGCTCGAAATTCTACTTGGACAACGGCCCAGATGTAAGATCGCCCTGTTGCCCGATTCCTCGCCTCCTCCAATTAAAGATGGAACAGCGCGAAAGGGAAGACTTGGACGCAAGGCTAGTGTCAAAGCCGTGAAGCAGCTATTCTACATAAGAAAACAAAAAAAAAAATGTACATTTAGAACCGCATAGTAAAGCCAAATTTTCGGCAAAACACGACATTAAAAGGTTGGTCAAAACGTAATGGTCCCATTAACACCATGTAAAGGGATTACTATAAGACTGCCGCGAGCACGAAGATGCCAGGCCTTGGAGCATCCTGGCACACGCATCGTCCATTGAAGTAAAAGAACGTACCGTGACTCTGGGCGTCTAGAGACATTGTACTTTTTTTAAGAAAGAGTAATGGTTTCCAAAGCTTCCACTGATAATGATCTTTATATAGGTGGGAAAAAATTTTCTATTATGTTCGGGTAACAGTAGCAGTACACGAGGAGGGCCGCGCGATTCAGCGGTCATGTGATTCACGATTCACTGACACCTTCGATGCTTGCCGTCCTCTTGAGCGGTCAATTCATTGGTTCCCACTCCAAGTAATTAGAGTATATGGGGGTTTCCCCACACTCGATAAGTAGGAGCTACATCAGAATATCTTTTATTTGTGGCCGTTCATGTTGGTATATAGCGGGAAATCACAAGGGCATTAATACTTTTTGGTGGAACACTCTATCATACGTATAATATCTACTCTGATCCGTCGTACTCTCTGGCGTTGGGCACAAATGCTTTCGTAGGGCTGTCATCCATCACCCACAAGCTAGTCCCACTTACATTGCTTATACTATTTTCCATCTTGACACTTTTTTCGTACTCTTGTAGAGCATCCTCTATGGAGACCGGTTGGATGTCGTTTTCGAGAAGCTGCTTCCTGAGCAAGGCTACGTGCAGCGAAATCTTCATCTGCCGCATTTGCATTTGTTTGCGCTCATTCAGAACTTGGAGCTCCCTCTTCTTTCGTTGTGCGTTCATCTGTTTGGAATAAAGCTCTTGGGCGTTCTGGGTCTTCAGCGATTGATCCTCGAGCTTTGACTCTAGTGCTAAACGAATTCTGTAATTATCAATGGCGAAAAACGATAAAACCAATACTGCTATTCCTGTAGCAATTTCCAGGAAAGGTGCTTTCGTTTCTTTACTGGGCCTGAACTGATGTTGAGCGTAGTAAGGAAGCCCTGCCACGTTCTGGATTGGCTGACTAGAGACACTTGGATTGTTGAAATATGTAGGCGGCTTGATATAGTTGCGCTTAACTACCGGTGAACATTTCAACCTTAAAATGCACGACCTGCGCTTGAGCATGCTTTCGATTGTTAAATCCTAGCTCAAGTCAAGTGATATGCTGCTACGTTCGTTATTTTGAGTCATTCCGTATAAAAGCATATATAACTCATCTCATTCTTCATCAATTAACCGCTATGAAAGTCTCTCTTCTGTTCACTCAAAACAACACAACTAATAAGGTGGAACATATCTGTCAATATGTCCTAACTTCGTGCACTTAGCTTATTGATAGGGGGTAATGGGTACACTACCATTACGATGCAAAATTGTTCAAAACTGTGCATCTCCAAAAATGTTTTTCTTGCCAGTAGATTCACGCATTGTCGTGTAGTATTCAAACGTACATAATAGCGGCTTATACTGTTTAGCCTTTAGAGAATCGTTACTTTGTTACTTCTAGTATTATCAGCTTTAAACACCAACCTATTCTTTTTGTAAAATAAGGAAACGTACCTATATCCTGGATAAAAATCTGTGGATAAGGGAAGACAAACACACATCAAAATGACATTCTTAAATGCGATCTTTACGCAGATATTCACAAAACTTTTAAAATAGACTGTATTTGTTGCTACAGGATAATATACTTGCTAATTTTATTCCCCGTTCTCCCATCGGCCTGATAAAAAGGAACAATAATGGCTTTTATTGTAATTACATATATGCACTTTGAGGGAGTATCGGAAAATGATGGAATAGTTTCTCCACGCTTTTGGAAAGTATTGAAAACGGGATCCCGTGAAATATTGTTTTGAACTGTGATTTAATGATATCTTATCTAATTAATTAATATACATCGCATCTGACTTTCGATTTTTAAACCTCGAAATTGCATCGTAGATATAGAACAATAATAGGAACAATCCCTTGATAAAAAGATTTGTAACTTTGGAACTTGCATATAGTTAAACGTTGAAACGCAGTGGGCTCCCTCGCACTTATGTGCTAGCGTAAGTCCCATGTGGATTAAGTTTATATACGGGGAAACATTTGAGCTGTAGCTTAAACTTGTCTCTCGGCACAGAAATTAAGTTACAAAGTAGTATTTAAGAGAACGTATTGGGAATGCTCTAAAGAACTTAATGACGACGGGAAGCAGAAATGATGTTGTTCATCTCTTCAACCTTAGCCTTGGCTCTACCGAAGGTACCCAATCTCTTCTTGGCGACCTTTCTGGCTCTCTTTTCACCAGCATTTCTGATCAAATCAATCAATCTTCTTTCGTATGGAGCCAAACCGGCAACTTCTCTGACTAGAGATCTAACGAAGTTGGTTCTGTTAGAAGAAGCACCCTTTCTGTAGGAGATCTTTGGAGCTGGGGTCATAGAGTTGACCTTCTTACCCTTGTTCAAGCCAGAAGCAATACCTGTTTGCATTGTTAGTAAATTATTCAACATTGGTTATGCACGGGATGAGACAGCATAGGTCGTTTAACTCGCTGATTGTTTTAAATCCGTCATTGGAATGGTATGAACTACTGTGTCCACACTGAATACTCATATTTCAAAAGAAAGTGAAAATCGAAACTTAAATCTCATCTGCTTGATGCTTACTATCCATCAAATATCAAGTACTCGTCAACAGTTCCAAAAGAACATATCTTCATATTCGCTGGGCCACGGTTTAAAAGTCTGAGGGAAAACAGGTTGGAGCCCATACTGAAATGACTTCGATCCTCAACTTCCCAGTAACCTTGACATTTCAGAATACTCCACATGTAGTGAATTCAACTTCATTCAAATCTCCGACTCTAATACTGTATCGTAGCTCTCATCCACTAAGTGCTATTGCTTCATTATTTCCACATACCAGTTTTAACAGCCATTGTTATCCTTGTTTTATCTTGACCTTCAAAGTGTAAACCTTCAAACTTCAAATTCGTTTTCAAGACTTGGATTCCAGATGGAAAAAAAATTTTCCACACATCCGCCCTGCTGACCTTCCTCTTAGAAATGTAGGTAGCACATAACAATTTAGGGTGTTACCCTGCACATGGATTATAATCGGTTGCTAGGCTGGAAGCTAGGCAGAGCTGGGCTCGCTCAGGCGAGGAGGCCATGCCACTGGGAGCTAGCTGGTACAGCCTAGCAGTACACCCTGCCTGGCTCAGAGGGTACTTCCTGGCCCCCCTGGGAGGTAGAGGGGGTTTGCTGCCCGGAAGCGGAGAGGCACCACGGCAGGCGTTGCATGCTCGAAGGGCAATCAGTTTGGTGGCGCTTAATCAAACTCGACACACACCTGTTCTCAAAAATAATGGTGTTTGGGTTAAACAAACACTCTATAATGTACGGATGGTATCAAAAGACAGTCACCCAAAGTATTTTGGAACGTGATCATATATTTGAGTCATGTGATTGGATTCGTAAAATTCTTTGTATGTACAGACTTAGAGGGTTGATATAGAGTACTTTAATTACATGATGAGATGATTTTCTTAAACACTTATGGTCTTCAAGTCAAAACCAAGCTTGGCAAGGGTATTGAGAATATCTTTTATCGAAGCGTCATTGTGAACTTCCAAGAACTGCTTGTGTGAAAGCTCTTTACCATCTGCCCTGTATTCTAGCTTCACCAATGGATACAAGTAATGTAAGAGCTTTCTTCTTCCAACAGTGACTCTGAATTGCAACCCATTGATCTCTTCTTCGTAAAAAACACGCACCTGATTGCCCATACTATCTTCGACAATGGGTGCGTCTTTATGTGGAGGGTTTTCGAGTTTCTCTTGCTGCGTTAGAAGTCTGTAGCGTATCTTCCAGCCAGTAGGTCCCAATTCTTTAATTCTTGCCGATTTGTCCTTTGTCAAGTAGTTATCAATACCTCCCTCTTTTGTAATTGTCCTCAAGACCTTGGTTGTCATTCTGATGCTGATGTTTCTATTCAAGGTCTCACTCCACAGTCCCTTCCTTACGATATTAGGCAACCATCTCCTTCTCGTTTTCGTTTTACTTTCTGAGACATTATTACCATATTGTATGAAAGAGCCACCATAAAGACCCTTATTACTTTGCTTGAAAATAGGAGACTCGCCGTACTTGTAGTCTGGGAACTGTTTTCTTTGCTTTGGCACAAAATCAGGTCTATCGTCACCGACTTTGTAGATTGGTTGTTTTTGGATACTTCTATTTTCAATCAGTCTCCAATCCCTCAAAATGCGAGGCATAGATGTGAAGCCTCTTTGTAATCTAAGTCTAGTAAATGACATGATCAACAATTAGCCAGAATTTCTTCCCTTCGATATAACTATGGCTTGTCTTACGTGAGTTTCTCCCCGGATGGTATCCAAAAATTTTTCATATCTGTAGCCATACAAAGAAAACCTCGTTTTCAATGAGTTTATTCATAAAACAATGCTGAACTATAAAATGGTTCTATATGACGTAGAGATCACAATTTTACTTCCATACTTTCTTTAAACCACCCCAGTTAGGTGCCTTAAGGGGTGATGCAACCCTTTCAAGCGGATTCTTGCTACCTTTGAGTATGTCTATTTCTCTTTCTAAATGGATGATCTTCTCTTGTAATTCTTGATTCTGGTTCATCACCTCTAAGTTTCTGGCCATAGTATTTTCAAGATCAGTACGTATATCAGTTGGTAGTTCAGAGTCTGGATTAGGCAGCGACTGTTTCCTGACCTCCTCATTTAACTGGTTTTTCAATTGTTTTATCATTTCTTTCAGGTCATTGTTTTCATCCTGTAAAGTTTCGATTTTCAATCGATTCGCGATGAGTTCGTTGGCAATATTAATATGCTCCCTGTTCAGTAGTGTGTAATCGTTTTCTAACTTACGAACCTCGTTATGCAGTTGCTTATTCTTGATTCTCAAAGACTCAAATTGAGCCTCTTTTTGGAGATCAATTTCGTGAATTTCCTTATATTCTGCAACATATCTTTTCAGAGTCAGTGGCGTAATCTTGACTTCACTTATAGCGTCGTTAACAAAAGCGTCGATAGCGTAATCTTCGTCTTTGACGTCCTTTAATTCCTGTATTTGAGTGTTCTTCGAGGATGTGCTATGCACAGTTGACGAAGAAGAGTTCGATTGTTCAATTTCTGACCCCATTTCGTCCCTGCTCTTAACATTTTCCTTCAAGTAATAAGCAAACAGGCCGTTCTTTAGGAAATCAAGCAGCTGATCAAATTGCAATTGGACTAACACATCCTCATTTTTCAACATTAATATGACACCGAATTTTAATATAGATTCAATTCCTTCAGCAAAGACAATATCAAAAATTCGCAATACGAACCCTAGCGGAAACTTGTACGCAAAGAATGTAAGAAACCATTGTGATGCATACATGGAAGAACGCACACCTTGCCTAACGAGGTGGTTGTATAGTGTTGGCGAGTTTTCTTCCACAAGTCTGTCAAACTGGTAAAGTTTCAAATGCAAGCCAGGCATATCGGGCAAAAATAATTCCCGTAAGCCATAATTCTTCATCAGGCTTATGAGCAAGCCAAAAGCTTCAGATTCGGTTTCTACGTTGAGCAAAAGTGGTGTGGTAATAAAAGCCATCCCCTGAATGTATCCCACTTCAGGGTCAAATAGAGAATAGGCCTTGATGACGTTGAACAATGCACCAGTTTTGTTTTCAGGAATGAACTTTGTTCTAAGCAAATCACGATTTATTGATTTCTCGTGTTCAGAATGCTTTTCAAGCAAATCGGTGTATAATCCTTCAATTTCTTTCGATTTCGAGTTTGCCATGAGTTGCCATATAATGTCACGGATTTGAGGCGGAATTCCCGCTGCAACTTCTTTTTCCATTGTTATTGAATCATTTTTTGCAACATCAGCATAATTATTCACCAGCTTAGTCCAAAATGGCCAATCGATTTGATTCAATTCTTTATGCTCCTCTTCATTCGTTTCTTGCTCTTCTTCAAGATTATTCAAACCTTCCAAAATGGCGGTGTAGCTAGATTTCAAAACCCTAGCCCCCTCTTGAATATCTTCTTTGGCGGTTTCATCCTTCGAGAGATAATCGTCCTCATTATCATGGAATCTGCTTATGATCAAATCAAAATCCGCGCTTTCAGATCGTTTGTGTTTCCGTGGAGGTAAAACCGGGGGAGTAGTCCTTGCATGTGATAGAGCAAGGTTCTTTCTGAATGATTCGTTTTCTAGCTCCTCTGACAAAGGTGGTGGTACCGAGTGTACAGTCTTCTTCTCAGGCATGGAGCTTGGCTCTTCTGAGAGAACTTGAGAAGCGGTAACTTCGCGAGCGGGGAGTTCGGGTTTAGGGTGAACTCTGGGGGGAAGAGGTGGGGAAGTCGCTCTGGCATTCAGATTCTCAATTTGCTTTGCGAGCTTGCTCTCTTCCGATTGCAACGATGTTCGGAGATCATCAATACTAGGCTCATTTAAGGAGGACTCTAAATCCGGTTGACCATCTACAGGGCCCGATGAGACTCCTTCCTTTTCGTCTGATGTAGGCACTGTTTCATCATCCGCTAAGGATTCGACGACATCACCGACGCTTTCTGGAGCATTTGCTGTATTTTCGAGATTTGGAATAGCATCTGCATCTTCCGTGGTGAATTGCAGCTCATGCGTCGCTTCTACCTTACCTTCCATAGCAGTGAGGGCTTCTGTATCAACGGTTGTACTCACTGGTGTTTCGATCTCAATTGGTGGAATTTCATCATTCGATTTAGGTTGCTCTACAGGTTCTGTAGCTATTGTGGATACTGGGGCATGTGCATTCTCCTCCGGAACATCTATGATCTTCTTCAAATTAGGATCATCTGATATAATCTCTACCTTCAAAGACTCCCTGTCACTACTTTCAGGTTCCTCAATTGGCTGTGAGATCTGACTAGCTTCGATCTCATCCTTTTCTATATCAGACATTGTTGATGGTTAGAGCTTCTCAACAGATTGAATAACCCACATCGGCTCTCTCACCTTAAAATAACTATTCCCATTGTCCTCACCCGATACGTATTCAAGATAAACTACGCTGAGAGCATTTATAGACAGAAAAGTAAAACCAATAAGCCATACATAATAACATTACCTCCCAATAAACCTAAACCACCTTCCTACGTAACAATAATAATATTTAGCCTTAAACCTGAGTAGGCGAAGACACAAGAGAAAATTCTGAATCCGATGCCGAAGAGAGTATGGGGAAAAATGGAGAAGAGTTGGCCATAGAATCAAGGGCTAGTAACTGTTCTGAAGGGTCAGGCGTGAATTCATTCACTTCAGACAATATGTCTGATTCACGCAGAACCACTCCTAAACTAATACCGGCGTCTCTCAGCAATCTCTCTGTTTCTTGGATTGTCAGATTCGGGAAATGTATTCGGATGCTCTGACTATCAAAACTCAATGGCAAAGATCCATACTGCTCATAGATATATCGGACACTTTCTTCTAACTGTTTCAGTTTCTTCCTGTATAGGTTGATTTCCTTAGTCCATCTGCCCATAGATTCCTCACAGGCAAAAAATATAACTGGCAAAGAGGACAAGTCCAACTCAGGGAGTTTGAAATCAACCACACAGCCGATGTCTTCTACTTGGTATTCATTGGGGATGAGCTGTTTGTGCTCTTGAATCATGTTGTAGAGCTCCATGTCACGAAGTGTGGAAACCCCGCGGGAATCTAACCGTTGCATTGACTGCGAAGGAGATAAAGGTATGCTTTGATAGTTACTTTCTTGCCCGGAAGGAAGGAAGCCGTCCCAAAGATTAAAGAAACACCGTAATGAGATCGCCATGTTCTGCACAGCATCATGCGTTATGTGGATGGCGGATGTCGAATAAGCCCTTCCACTGGCATATCTCGCGGTCGTCATGTTCCAGTTGGAAAATAGACCACGAGGAACACCACGAGGGCATCTCTGCATACCGCTAAAATTGGATAGCACAGCGCTGTTGACATAGGAACCACGAATTGCGCTTGCTCTTGCGCTGGCTCTTGGCGCAACAACTTTCAGAGCATCAGTTGCTCCACGAGCTGCACTTCCAGCTGCAGTGTATATGTTCCTGTAGCTATTGCGTACTGGGTACACTTGTCTCGCTGGCACCGGGACACGAACTAATGATCTTGATGGGCGGGGAACATTTCGCTCAAGCAGGCCTTGCAGTTCATCGTCCAAAGATCGACGAAGCTGCTTTATCTGCTTCTTAGTAAGCTTTATCCACTGCTTCCAACTGTTAGGAGGCATATTTGATGTGTGGATGAAACCTTTCTCTTCTTACTTGCTGATTAAAAGAAGAATCATTTTGTCTAGTTGACATCAATATTGACTCAAGAAGGGGTGCACTATCCTGTAACAATATACGAGGTCACTCATAGAAACAGATACAAATTAAGTATATATTATTAAAGAAGGAGTATACCAATGTGGTTGAGGCCTTTTGAATAGGATATATCTTGTCTAAGTCGAATGGGGTGACGATATCCCATCGTTATTGAAGATATAGTTGTAAATATCATCCATAGTTGTGGTGTTGAACATACTGTTAGTACCGGTATTTAGCAATGTTTGGACACTCTCACCATTCCAAAGAGGGAATACCGTAGTATCTTGCTGTGGAAGAGGAATAGGAGATGGCTCTTCAATGGAGGAAGTTGTCTGAGAAGTTCTTGAACTCATAGGGTCCATTCGTGCTATTGGTTGCTGACTACCTGAGCCCTGCTTCGGCGACAGCAAATTGATCAGTTCAGATAGACTTGCGGACGACTTGAAAGCGTCGTTCCCATTCGATGAGCGCAACATTGAGGCTCCTAATGGAGAATTTGAGCTATCAAAAACGGGATCATAACGCAATTTCGATATCGCCTTCGGTCTAGGGATAGAGGCATCTGACTCATTCAGGAAATCACCACATATGTTATCTATTACGTGAATGAATTTCTCTGCTGTAGCATTTTTCTCCTTCAGAATCTGAAGGATCTCTTTCGTTGTAGCAATCCGTCTTTTCCACTCATCTCTATAACTCGATTCTGAATCGGTAATTACAGTCACCATTGGAATAAGCGAAGCAGTAATCAGATAATAAGTAGCATACCATGCTGACAGCGTCGTTATTTCACAACTCTGTATAAATTTCGAAACGGACAAGATCGTGCGATATGCCGAATCTTGACAGATCTGCAAACAACTCTTGGCATCATCATCTTCGGAAATCTGCTTGTTACCATTGAGTTGTCTTAAAACAAACGGTCTGAAAAGCGCTATCGATAAATGTTCATACATCCACGTCAAGCGGTATCGATTGAGTTTGTGCCAGTCGGGTACCGCTTCAGATCTGGACTCCGATATTATTGTGCCATCTTGTGTATCAATTTTATTGTCCTTAAAATAAAAGGGAAGTTGCTGAACAAACTCGTTGATTTTACCATACAACTGCAATGATTCCAAAGCAGATTGTGGTCCTGCAACGCTGTAACTCAGAGGACCATTGAATATTTCTAACGCTATTTTCGTTAGTTTTACCGTCTCGATGACAAATGAATAAATTGTTGGGCCAGTCACTTGCACCTTATAATCGGGAGAGTTCGATGGAAGGGATATATCGATATCACGCGTATTGGGTAGCTGCCCAGGCCTACCAAACGTAACGGACATAGAGCAATCGTAGGTATACAAGATCCACCAAATACGACGCCGAGTTTCAAGGGCCGCGTGGTCTGCTTCCGCCGATGTGCTTAGCTCTCGGTGAAGACCTAGTGAAATTGCCATGCTACTAGCAAGGCCTAAATAGTTCCAACATGTATTTGGCTTATTCCGTTTTTGAGCGTAGTTAGACAATAGTACCAAAGCAGCCACAAGAGATATCGATCCTGATTCAAACACCGTATTGGATAAGTATGATTTTGCATTTTGATAGTAATGGATATCAGTATCTGAGTTTTCCCCATTGACACACCACGACCCGAGAGCCAGAACAGTGTTCAAAAGGATTTGCCAAACGTCCATTGAGGTTGACTTTATTTCATCTGCATAGTACATTCGGAAGTATTGTTCATCCACAATGGGAAATGAAGGATGAAACTGCTGAAAATATGCATCGATGAATTTGGATGTCACGTACCGGGCTGTTAGCGAGAGGGTGTTTTTGGTGATTTGGGGTGGGCTCTGCACCTGAAAAATTGAGTCCGTCACATATAGTGCCCTAAGCAGCACAGAATTGGAGCCCGCTCCGAAATATCCTTTGTGATTGATACCAACATTTAATATACCCATTCCATCACCCCTGTAATAATGATGATCGTCCTCTTCCGTCCACTCGAAACCATGCAGTGGATCCTTCGGGAGTTGATCTGGCAATAGTGGTTGAGCGCGTAAGGGTTGTTGAGCTTTACTGGCAGGGCTCACTTTTATCTGCGCAATCGCGACTTCTTGGCGGTTCCCCGGTAAATGGTCACCATTTGTAGTCTTGGCGTTTGTCAATAGGTGCCTCAATCCCGAGGCGTCCTTTTTGAGTAGCAGCTCATTCAAGTCGCAGTCTGGAAACAATTCCTGAAATATACCTTCCAGCTGCGAGAGTTTGCTCTCAACTTGAGTCAGGTGTGTTCTTGTCAGCGGTGAGCGTACTTGTTTCGGCGAGTACCGGCATTCCCAATGATGTCTATCACAGTTTGAACATTTAGGCAAGCCCTTGGAGCACCCCAGCTTTTTCTTGCGGCAGGTGTCACAGGCTTGCTCAACGTTCGGGCTCAGTACCATCTGCAATGGCTGTTAGGATATGTTGAATCGAGACTGAAATTCTTGGTTGACACTTTTGTTTCGGCTCGCTCTTCTTTGCGTACCGCAGCTTTCTCTTTGCCTCTCCTTCTCTTACCGCAGTAACCACACTATTGAAAAGAACTTATATAATTCTTTCCTTCCCACAAGCTTAGGCTTGATTGATTAGCTTTAAATGGACTGGTTGTTGAATATTCTACGTAATAACCATTAAAAATATCTAGTGCCCTCGTGTTTTTTTCAGGCATATAGGAAAACGATATAATTTATTTGAACAATGGGAAAGAACACACTATAGTGATCCTTATCGAATGCATCGATTGAATTATTGATACTTTAATATGATATATATCATGAAGTAATGAATTAGGGCTGTTTTGGAGGCTTCAATGACTGTCGAAATTCCCCATGTGGCACGTGATCATATTACTCTTTTAGATGTGTCTTGTCAATAATACCACTGATGCCATCAAGTTCATAAGCAAGCAGCAAAACGAGCGAGGATAAGGCAGGAGCGGCCATGAATAATAATCTCAATGCTCAGATTTTGTGGCTCAA
This sequence comes from Lachancea cidri, assembly GCA_030569995.1. Classification (NCBI taxonomy): domain Eukaryota; kingdom Fungi; phylum Ascomycota; class Saccharomycetes; order Saccharomycetales; family Saccharomycetaceae; genus Lachancea; species Lachancea cidri. Next base: position 18,217 of record JAJLUF010000162.1, read on the forward strand.
AAGACAAAAGGCTTACGAGCCTAATGCTGAGCTTCTTCAGAGAGTTCTCAATGAAAAGATTGCAGATAAGAGACCCAGGGTAGCAGATCCATCTATCGGGCCAAGGTCGGCCAACGGAGCAGCATTTGGCCTAACACGCGAATCTGTACTAAATTCATCTACAAATGCTCCTGAGAATGTACAAGAAGCAAATTCGCCAAGAGGTGTTGCGAATTCAAGAGCACACTCGACTCAACGCGTAGGCCTTTCCATGTCTAATCCTGATCCGCAAATAAACTTCTCCACAAATTCACAGGTGTCAGATAGAACGATATCTATGCCAGCGACTTCGTATGTCGAGTCGGGGAGTGTGAGCTCAAATAACGTCGCAAATGTATCTCGCATACGCCCGCCGTCCGCAGTCTCAAGAACGGCTACTACTGCAAATGAAGCGCAACCTAACCTAGTACAGACACAAGCAAAGCTTATAGAGCTTCTGAAACAGCAGTCTAGTCTACTGCTCCAAAAATGTACAATAGTAGAGTCGACATCTTTGTCGGAAGATGCAAAGCGCCAGCGATTAATTTTGGAAGTCAATCCCACACTGGCTCAGCTAGAGATAGACTTGAAAGCACAAGAGTGCGTTGTTGAACAACTCAGTAAAACAAAAATGCACATATCCAAGATTAATACCAACATAGGCTCTGGACATGTGCCGTCATCAGAGCCTAATCAAACGATGCCTCGTCTGGCGGACGCGATCAATGTTAATTCATATACTCACATTGAACGTTCGTTAACTTCAAAGCCAGCACATCATGACCTGGTTACTGTGCTTGATGATGACGACTTAGACGACGAAGAACCCGTGGTGATATCTCAAACAGTACTGCAAGGATCTCCCCAGAGAAGTGATTCTGAGGAGGTTAACAATCAAAGAAGACTCAGAAGGCAAAAGAATATTAATTATAAGATTCCCAGTATGGAGGATAGTTTTGGGTACCGATCTGTCGAGTCAGGCTCTCAACAACTCGCTGAACTAGATGACGTTACTATGGAAGCTGAACCAGAAGATTCGAATTTCCTTACAACTGTGGACGAGATACAGGATGATGTGCATAGCAGTGATAGAGATTTTATTGAGGACGGGCTCCACAATCTTTTGGAAGATAGCGAAGACGCTGAGTACAACTCTTTTGGTAATCATTCAAATAATGGCAAAAGTGTTGAAGGATCACCGCTTCCTACGAAGTATGTCGACGCATCAACCCCTCACATTGAAGTAATTGGTTCTTCGCCTATAAACTCGACAGGTAGAATGAAGGAACGGTCTTTGCAACAGCGAACTCCTGAACTTGATCTAGTCGCTGCAGGAAAATATACAGACGACCTCGAATATGATTCTATTGTTGACAGTATTCAGCAGACATCGGCCAGTCGTGGCGAAATTTTCAAAGATCCTATAATTGAGTCATTTGAATTCAGTGGGCCTCAAAGAAGTCAGCAGCCTATAGATGGCCTCGAGGATTTCTTTACAAATAGCGACCTTGATGACTTTGAGGATTTCGATGCTGAAAGGGAGTATCAAACACAAACATCTAATCTGAAGGATCTTGACGATGATTTGAAGATCATAAGTGAACAAAAGCTTGATCAAGAAAATCCTCTCAAACTTTACGTTAAAAAGGAAGTCATCAACGTAGACTCTCTTTTCAATGAAGAACAGGAAAGTGGAGCCGAAGATGAAGATGACTTTTCTTTGAGCGAAATCCGAATTTCGAAAAGACGAAGCAACGGTGACGTTGCTTCTACAGACACAACAGTGCAGCTCCATCCTTGGTCGAGCGAGGTTCAACATCGCTTACATACCGTATTCAAGCTGCCAGAGTTTCGCCCAAATCAACTTGATGCGATAAATGCTACATTAGACGGTAAAGATGTTTTTGTTTTAATGCCTACAGGTGGTGGGAAATCATTATGCTATCAATTACCAGCAATTGTAAATTCTGGAAAAACAAATGGAACCACTTTGGTCATCTCTCCTTTGATCTCGCTGATGCAAGACCA
>JAJLUF010000163.1:0-19722 GCA_030569995.1 Lachancea cidri
GAGGTATTTTCCAAAGATAATGACCCAAAACCATGGTACAGTATATTATACCACAACTCCAGCAGTCCACTAGGCGAGGATCATATTCATTATGAGCGATGAATTCTTCTGGCGCCACATACGGTTCGGACCCCACAGCACCTGATTGGAAATGTACCTTTTTCTCCCAAGCAGTTTGAAAAACACAGCTTGTACCAAAGTCGCAAATCTTCAGTACACCACTGGGGCTAAAAAGTACATTTTCTGGCTTCAAATCACAGTGTGCAATACCATGATCGTGCATATATTGAACCCCATTTAAAAGTTGTTTCATAAAACAATCAGCCTCTAAAGGCTGAAGTCCTGCTCCAGACTTATTGGTACGCGATAGTAAACTGTAGAGGTCGCCTGATGGACAGAACTCCATCACTTCTACAAATCCGTCATCGGTTTGCATGAGATCCAATATTTTTAGAATATTGGGTGGTGCTCTTTCGTGGTCTTTATGGGGTCCACTCAACGAGTGACCTATAATAAATTCTGAAGTTAATCTTGTGCCAAACTTTTCTCTTGGTTCATCAGGCTTTGGCTTCAGCTCTTTGACAGCATAGTACATTTTGGATCCGGTTGTGAAGGTTTCTGACGTGGGCCTCTGGTCAGAGCGACTCGAAATGATTTTGCAACAAACCTTTACTGTACCGTATGCACCATTACCGATGATACCAATAGGCTTACCGTACTTTTCGCATAGCGTATACTGCTTTTTTGCCATTACTTCGTCAGTATTAGTTTCTTTGTTAGAACCATCATGAATTTTCCGGGACAGCTTGTTAATCAGTTTTAATTCTTCAACGCCTATGGCCGCGTAGGGGTTTATTGGAGTTGGAATTGCCGTTTCTTGTACTTTTTCATCCTCTTGATTGTCTTCATGCTCTTCTTTTAGCTCTTCATCGAGGACTCGGCTCAACCTCTTGTGAAATTCAAAACCATTTTTTGGCAAAAGTGACAATGCGCTTTCCAGCCGGTCGTCATCTTTATGACTTTTGAAAAAACCTGAGAGAGAAAAAGAGGACTTCACTCGATGGTCACCTTCGTGATTTTCGAGCACAATAGGTGTTACTTTTAAAGTATGCTCGTGATGACCATCATCGAAGAGCCGAAACGATTCAGTAATTAAAATTTGTTTAGATTCACCCTCTGAATGTTGCAGTAGGTTAGAGGCGCTAAACGTCGGGGACCTACTTCGGTATTTAGAGCTCATAGAGAGTGATCTCGACCTCGAACCTGACCTTGACTTGGAGTTTTTTCTTTGTAAACTCTTCGTACGTCTGACCGTATTGACATCTTTACTCAATTCCGTATCTATCATTGGGTCTTGTTCTTCTTCCTCAAGTGCAAGTTCCCCCGCTTCGTCTTCCTCTACTATGGAATTGTCGCTTGGATTTCCGGTTGGATATAAAGGCCTGCTGTTCTTTGAATAATCCTCATCGCTCACCAAAGACTCCTGCGAGACGTCTTTCCCTCCGCTATTGCTCAGAATGTGAGAGTGTGGTGAAATAGAGAGTTTCCCGATATCCGGAACTGGCATATGCCGTTTACTAGGGACCAATCCTGTACTATGTGCTTTTGTAGCTAACAAATTGGGTGGCGCAGGTTCACCATTGCGATTAGGTGCACCTTCGCGTCTTTTGCCTTCCAGTTCTAGTTCCTTGCTTTTTGCAAGTTTCTTCAACTTGTCACTGACTTTAGAACCGCTAACGCTTTCTGGGCTGGAACTCTGCTGCTTCGTAGTCGGAGAAATTGGCTTGAACAGGCCTTTGATAGACTTGGATAATGAACGTGATCTCCGCAGCTCCACTTCATGATTACTTGTTTCGCCATTAGCCATTTAGGGCAGAATTTGAATCTGAAACTAGAACGTACGATTGAAACGCAAGCAATGGAGTTCACCACGCGATGTCTTGTGCTTTATTAGATGACGGCTTGGAAGTTTCCCTCATTCCTAAAATCAAAGGTTTACTAATCGCTTTAAACGTACAAATTTCATGCCAAGATAAGCATGAGAAACACGTACAATTATGAATATTAATACTTGATATTTGATATCGTAGATACTATCTTATTTGGCGTTAGGGTTACATGCCGACCAAAGATTGTACGAAATCTTTAACTTTGACCACAGCACTTAGTACAACCATGAAAGTCCCAAATAAAACAAATGATAGCGTGCTAATGGCAGCAGCTCTTCTGTCGACACTCAGTAAATACGCTGTAGCTATGGCGCCACAGTTGCAACCCAATGTCAATCCTCTCGTGACATAGTCATTTTCTGGTACTCTGATTAGATCTAGCAGCGGTCCACCGGTCAGGACTCCAACAATACCGCTTATCACTGTAGTGACGGCCATTATAGTCACGGAACCATCCAAGTTTTCGATCGTGGGGGTGCCAAGAGCTAAAGTGATACTTCTGCCAGCAAAACCGATGGACATGTCTTGTGATATACCGATGTGATAACATATTATAGGATACAGCAGCAATGAGCCAGCGCACAACAACATGATGGGTGGAATCATACTTAAGAAGTGCCTCCTTAAATCATGCCTATAAGAGTACATGGGCATCGAGAGCCCCACAATGGATACATCCATGCATGATGTGAAAATATCTCCCGCGCCCGGCCATTCGTGGTAAGCGAATTGATCACTGTCAAACAAAAGTAAATAGGTTCTTCCAGTTTTATAGGCTCGTAGCTCACGTAGAAAGTAAACAATTTTCCTGTGCTTTATCATAACAGATATTAGCATAATAAGCCAGGTCAGGGCTACAGAACAAATTACTGGATGCAAGAACTTCTTGTACTTCGGATTTGGAACCAGAGGGGCATCTATAATGAACATGAACGTAACCACCGCAGTGAAGAATTGGAATGGGCTTACGTACCATGTGAAGTAATACGTAAATATTGTCGCGAAGAAGCCCAGCCCATACAAAATATGGTGTAAGTGGTTTTGCCATGTATTTATTGAGAAGAGGTGGTCGACTTGGTGAGAAAACTGTCGCGTAATAGCACGCTGGCAAATGACTGGATTGGAATTAAGTTGAGAAGTTAAATCAGTGCTGGGCTTATCATTGAACATTGTTGGTTCTGGTGGGCGTATTGTCACTGCCTGTGACAGCCGATGAACACTTCTAAATGACATCAAACTATCGCTTCTTCTTCTTGCAAACCTAGATTGCGAGATCACGTCTACAGGAGGAGAAGTTTGCATATAAATCTGATCATCATCATCATATCTGGGCTCCGAGGATGCCCTTGTGACTGACCTCGGCGTATCAAAGCCCGAGTTGCTTGCTATGTTAACCAATGGAGCAAAATCTTCAGAATCGGATTGTGACGATTGAAGGTCTTGGCTAAAGCCATGGTAAGTGGTAATTGAACGGTTAGAGTCGGATGATGAACGTCTCTCTGAGACGCTGGACCGTCTCGATGGCGACCTTGGCGCGAAACTTGAGCCGTGCTCCATTCCATTCTCAAGCTCCTCTTGCCTGACAAAAATGCTAGTGAACTTTCTGCTTCCAAACAGTTTCTGGCCTAAGATAGTGACATACGCCAGGATGACAAACGTTATCAGGTACCCAATAACAAACACAGCAACAATCAACATAGCCTCACGTAATGAAATCCAGGCACTTAAGGGTAGAGTCACAAATGCAGGTGTAAAAAATAGATTCATCCATCGAAGGCTCCAGCTTAGTGGGATATCGATTATCTTCACGTAGAATTCTGCGTATTTCCTTCGCCAGGCCGATAAACAACACATCAGCATGAAATTTACTAGCATCACCGCCACACTCGCAGGAAATGTTACTTTAATGACATTTTTAATCAACCTGTCCACTCCATACAGTACACAAAAAGTCAATAATACGCCAATAGGGACGAGAACGTAGGTTTTCAGCAGATCATATTTGTGGAGTTTAACAAAATGTTTAAAAATTAGCCAGTGTCTCTGATGACCTTGCTCCATAGTCTCTAGTTGCATTCAATAACCAAGAAGTGAGCTTCTAAAGCTCATACGGACTTTTGATTAAATACTGTACCTTATATATTGATCATCAATGCCAAGCAAGCTGACCGCACAAATGGACACATCTCATTGCGTACGTCCTCAGCCATTAGTACTCAAATAGCCTGTGAAGTTGGAACCTCCGTTCAGACATTGTGAGTCATCAAGTCGAGGCAGTTTTAACTTCGGCATATGATTGAATTGGCATATGTAGATACTTAAAATTTCATTTTATTGAAAGGTTAAATGCTAGTGTTTCGTTTCAGATAAAGTGGCTAAGAGACAGAAGATGAGCATAAACGGAAAAATGCCACGAAGAGTAATTTAGATGCGACTCTGATATAATTTTGGTAGTCGAGGCAGCAACATACCTTCCTGATTGAATTTATTTGATTCCACTATGATTATTGATGAAAACAAGCTATATACAAGAGCAGACCAAATAATTCATAGAGGACTTTAGAGCTTTATTATCTCAGTTTCAGGTACTTTTTCATGTTCTACTGTTGCCAGAAATTCATCCATTATAACATCTTTGTCCTTGTTCCTCATTTCGACCGTTTCTATCACTTTCCCATCCTGAGATAAAACCTCTAGAATACAGGGAACACTGGCATCCTTATTGTTATCATTCTTCACTCTGGTTACCTCAAACTTCAAATTTGGGTTGTAGAATTGTAGAGTAGGAAGAAACTCGTGCCAGAATTTACGGGCTCCCATATGGCCATTGTGGTTTTGATATTGGAACGTCAGATTCAAAGCGGAGTACTTCTCAGCATTGAGTAGTATTTGAGACTTCGGCGTACCGTAACTAATCTTGTTCAAAAATTTGAGCTGTTTGACCACACGAGACATGCCGAGAAACCGTTTGGATGAGTAAAACAAGTATCAGTTCGAGCTTATCACCTCCAGTAAGGTATGATCAAAAATTTTCATTTTTCAGTAACGAAAAAATATCATCAATAGAATAATAATGGTGCACGAATACACACATCGATATTTACCGACTACAGCCTTAAGCGAGGCATTTGAAACTAGTGTACAGATAATTTATATGCATGTCCGTTGATATGATAAGGTAACGAATCAGTTTGGTGTCAATCCGGTCACCGAAAGGAAATCAAAACTCGGAAAAAAGATCTTTGTAAGGATCTTGTCCCTGTATGCCGTAGTTGACTTCTTCTTCAGGATACCTATCGAATTGAGATGTGTCACCTTGACCGGATTGGATTGGAGGCTCGTATGGAGTTTCGATATTTCTGCACAGGAGCTTCTCCCAAACGACTTCGCCGAACCATGGGTGATTTTTCACATCTTCGCTACCGTTTTGTAAATTGCCCAGACGTTTGCTTAAGTCTCTAGTGATTAACTGACTCAGAAGGCTCTTGACGTCTGGATGAAAGAACGCTGGAAACTGTAACTGTGCATTCAAAATATTTTCGTACGTCTTCATGGTATTTGAATCGTAAAATGGGGTGTACCCGGCTAGCATCTCATAGATGAGAATGCCAAAGCTCCACCAGTCCACTGATTTATTATACGGCTTAGTACTCACGACCTCGGGTGCAATATAATCTGGAGTTCCACACAAGGTATAGGTGACGTCAGGAACGAACTTGGCAAATCCGAAGTCGGTGATCTTAACATGCCCGTTTTTGTCTAGAAGCACGTTCTCAGGCTTCAAGTCACGGTAAATAATGTCTTTAGAATGCAAGTACTCCAGAGCAAGGCACACTTCTGCAGCGTAAAACTTTGCCACTGGGTTGGGAAATCGCTGCGATTTACGCAGCAGGGAGAATAGCTCCCCCCCTTCAATGTAATCCATGATCATAAACACCTGTTGAGCATCTTGGAACGTGCCCCACATTCGAATAATAAAGGGGTGAGATACCGCGGACAGCATTCGACGTTCATCGTTGGTGTGCTCCACTTGCTTCAACTTTACGATTGTGCGCTTCTTCAACACCTTCATTGCGTAGAATCGCCCGTTATGATTCGACCTAACTAAATGAACACGGCCAAAAGACCCTGTTCCCAAAGTACGAAGTATTTGAAAGTCATGAAGTGTATACTTGCCTGACGTCTTCCGACTCAGAACTTCTGTCGACATGTCTCCTATCGCCAACTCAGATATAGATGTATCAGGAGCTGTAGACCCTTGACCAGGCGACTGCATGCAGCCCTCATCCGTATTATGCAGCGTTGGCACTATCTTAGTAATTTCTTCCCGCACCTGCTGTTGTTCCGGCTCTGGCTGTGCCATATTGCCGTGTCTCCTGTCGTAGTCCAGCCTTGTTACCTCGTTGTTCCGCTTGGGATCGATATACATCTACCGAGGCGCTTTGAAAGATGCTTTGATATGTTTTCAAGCTTCTTTGCTATGTCGATGGTCACTTTCGTGTGGGTAAACTCTATTGTTGCTTGTTTTTTTCAACTTCTTATAACCGGGGAAAAACCTAGTGCAAAAAGACGCTCAATCTTCTTTTCTGTATAACAACTTCTTATAAGTACAATAAGCCCCTTCTGGACGCGAATCTGATGAAGTTAACTGAATTACAATCTGGTTTCGATGAGAAATAACCGTTTCTTGTATTTCGTATTTCATTTTTTTAAAGTGTTTATCCATTCCCGATGCCAACGTTTTTTTTTATTTCCTCCGTTTCTTTTTTTTCAATTAGACCAGTAAGAGTAATACATGTATTATATGGCTTAAATAAGTGATAAAAGTCGCAAACCTCCCCTTACTTCGATGGGGGGATTCTTAGCGACTGGGCAGTAGAAGCACGCCTATCCTTTGGTTGGATCAGTGAAACTTGAGATGGCCTGCGAAGCAATTCGGGGTCAGTGACAGGTTTTAAAAAGAAGCTGATAATGAGTGACAAAGTGCTTAAGACCAGTGGAATGATCATGAACGTCTTGGGCTTGACAGAGACCGTATGTCCGTAGACATTGAGCATGATGGGTGGGAACACTAGCATCACGAAGGTCCGTATTAGTGCGATCGCGCCGAAGGCCTCACCAACGGCAGATTGTGAACAGTACTTGACCACAGAGGACTGTAGAGTAGGAGAAAACCCTGCACTTAGTGACTGAAAGAATCCTGAGACGACAAGACCAGTGCCGCGCTTGTCACTGGCGAGTATAACTGATACCATTGAAAGAACAACGAAAAAAATCGACACTCGAAGCGACGTGGTGTCGATTTGATCGATTGAGTTCTTTAAAGGTTTGTAGATCTTGTGCAGATAGTGCAGGAGCAGTGGTGAAACAACGAGTAGCACGAGTGCACGACCCACACCGATGAACGAGATAAAGTACCCGAGAGTTACATCATTCCATTGATACACATAAGTCGAATACAGCACGAGGGACGGCACCACGCCTGCTGTGGATGCGATAAATAGGATATCCATGATTATTAGCATCATGACAGTGTAGCGTGGGATCAGAGACCCGGCAACTGTAGGCTTCATCCAAAGTTTCTTAACAGGTGAAAGCAAATCAAGAAAGTTCATGAGATGGTACTTTCCAACTTCAGAGGATGAGGAAGCGCTTGATCTAATGCTCGCAATACTTCGTTTGCGCTGTACGAAACGCGTTTGTGACTTCTGTAGTGCCTTGGCATGACGAGGTTCTGTCATGAACATGGAACATAAGATGAGAAATGCAAATACGGCCACGTAAGACACCACAAATGGCATGTAGCTATTGCCACCCGAAAGCTTAATTACCGTGGATCCCAAAAGAGGGCCTAGTCCCATCGCGGCGTAGATTGTGCTCATCAGGATACTTATCGCTACAGTTCTATCTTCAGGTTCAGTCACGTCACTTATGTAACTGTTACCATTTGCGATCAAAGTGATAATGCTACCAGCTGGCGAGGACACGCAATTGGCAAATATAAGCAAATTCCTGTTGTAGGGTGTTCCAGGAAGGACCGAGTATGCAATAGCTGTGATAGAAAGCACTCTAATGAACCCAATGTATTGAAATATTGGAATTCTTCCAAACCTATCGGACAGTTCTCCTAGTTTCCCAGAAACAAGGGTTCCTACGATTCCTGATATTATCATGACAATAGATTGTAGACTAGAGAATATCTTTTGAGCTTTCGCCTTATCGCACATAGATTGGGCATCTGCGATCGAAATCCCATCCTTAGTGGCAATCCCCTCACAAATCTTTTCAATGGAAAGTGTGATTGTAGGTGAGATTATCCCACTTTCCGCGAAGGACGCGAAGATCGTCACCAAACAAAGCATGGTTAGACCAGGCCTCCGGTACCAGCTCTGACTTGCATGATGGGATCTCACTTCACGCCTCCAGATCACTTCATCTGATGTGTCCTCACCCTCTTCACCCTCAGGCTCCTCCGATATCGCATTTTCAAATGCCCTGATTCCTGCCTGTTCAACGACATATTCCAAGGCCTCTGAAGCAATCTCTTCGCCAGTCAAGGAATTTATATCATTTGAGATGCCTTCATTCTCCAAAAGTGGGCTAGTTTCTTCGTAGAGCGGATCTTCAGCCGATAATGTCATCTTTACTTTGGAAGAGGTGTTTGGTAACTGTATTTGATGATTACAAACTAATAGCAAGATAAATGGGAAAAATCGACAGCTCCGATTTTCTTTTGCAGCCAATGGAAAAGAGGGATAGCTTGATGGACGTTCCTAGTAACTACTTAGAGAGCTTACCAATAAACTTGATAAAAGGTTTTTAGGTCACAGTCATAGCATTGAATGTGGCTGCAACAACCACTGTTTGACCCCCGGATCAAGACAAAAATTTATTATTCTTAGCGGGCCACATCTGCGAAGGGCATAAACTGCTACATTTCAATTAATTTCCGAACTGCGCAGGTTTCTACTGTACGCTTATTTCATTTTGATACGTACCATATGGCGATATTCAATGATTGCTTCAGAAAGTTGCCTCACTTCTTTACGGTATATATGCGGCATCTGTAAAAATCGTCTCGTTAAGGCTTATCGGTGATTTTAGGCACAATTGCAAGGTGAATAAGCGGAGAAAGGAGCAAGAAAGTCTATTTCCTCTTCTATTATTGCTTCTTCTTCTTTGAGATGTAATCGGGGCAGTTTATGCGAATTGAGTAACTCATACTTTAGAATGAGAGTAATAATCCTAACATTTCAATTTATTCTGCAATTACCTACTATTTACATACCATTTTCAGCAGTAGAAGCCTTCCGGGTGAATCTATTATGTCTAGCGACACTATTGGTTTTTCTTGTCCCCTACTGTCAGGTTCGATTCAATTTTGACGTTTTTCAGCAGTATATGGCTGATCAACTCAAGCAGCAACATGAACAGAGAAGACAATATTGCTAAGCAGTAGTTGGCAATGGTGACACCAATGTCCAACCAGCTACCCTCCGTCCGAAGCAAGTAAAAGAAGTTCAGTGACAAGATGTCGCTTGTGGAGATGATCAGGGATGAGATGGTGTAGTCTTTGATGTTCAACTTCAAGTTTAAAATACCTAATCCAGTGGATAAAGTGATGTACGGTATGAGTAACTTTAGCATCAGTAGAGCGCCCATGGGAAAGGGATCGAAAATTGGGAGCAGTCTGTATACTGAATCCATAGAAAAAGAGGAGATGGACGATACGTTACCAGTTCCAAAGAACGCGATTTGCATTAAGAAGATACCAATGACTGAAACTCGCAGCAATTGAAGCCAGTTCTCTGTTAACTCGGCCTTGTGGCTGATTTCTTTGATGCGTGTTTCAATTTCGATCCATTGGATGATGTACACTGTAAACAGGAAGTAAAAGAATGACTCAAAGGAAATCGTAAGAAGGATAAAAGCCGGAGCAAAAGTCAAGTAGATGACAAGCATTCTGATACGATAATCATTGTTAGGCTTCATGTAGTGTAATGCAGGCATCACGAATAGTGATATAGCGAAGATACACCAACTACCAATTTGAGAATCGCGCGGTAAACCTTGTCGATTCTGTAACGATATAACCGATTTGTTGGTAGTTGCTAACATAAGTGCAACAAGAAGTGTCTGTACCATGATCAGTTTCAAAGTATAAGCATTTATCCGTTTGGCAACCATCCGTAATTCATATAGTGCGCTTGCGATGATTAAAATGCCCGCTATGTTAATCTGAAGAAGGCTTTCGATTTTAACTGCATCAAATAGAGTAAAGACAGATATGCAAGCGCTAGTAATCAACCACAAGAAATTGGTTTGGAAATTTTTAACTCCGCATACGTATGGATAAAAGCCCAATACGTTGAAGATTACAGTAAAAATCCATCTCTCGAAAAATCCATAAACAATACTTTCATAGATGGCCAATATAGAGAGAATGACGCCAATTCGTTTTATTGTAGTTATGCCTTTAAAGAATTCTTTCAAGCCATCACTCAGTACCGCCTTATTTGTCGCAATTTGACTCCAAAAGAAAATAGGAAACAAAAGATACATGTAAAAGTTAAAAGGTGATCTTTGATAGTACAGCACATAATTTAATATCAACGATAAAGCACCGAAGACAGCCAAATTTAAAGAAGACACCTTCACATCGTACTCCTTTCTTAAAATGAACAACCTCAAAAACAATGTAAAGGAGTATGTAATCCAGCCCCCAAAACCCAAACTGACAATAGCTCTTATGAAACGCCAATTGTAAGTTGTCAGATAATTAAGCCCTTCTAAAGTTACCTTCATTAATTCTTCCGTCAATTGGATTGCATGTGATTCTAGTTCGTCTGCCCCATTTGCGATCTTCTGAATCAAATCTTCTATTTCACGCAAATACTGAGAATGGGGTTTCTCAACGAATTTGCTGTATTCTTTATAGTGAAACTGGGAATCGATTACTTCGCTCTCCTTAACCAAATACTGCTCGAGGATACTTTGAGCATTATTGTACAGAGCCTTCAATTTTGCTTCTTCTGTGTTCTTGATAAATGCTAGCGGTAGCTCACCAACAGAATTCGCAGGATAATCAACACCTATTAAATAACTCATCAGAGAAGCGATATCTGCTTGTTTCACATCGTTCCTTTTAATTTCCGACAGTTCCCAGTTTTCAGTATAATTGTCGTAAATTGGAAATTCATTTCGCACTGGCCTGTTTAGACCTGCACCCCAAGCAACTAATGGAGTTCTGGTGTTATTTGGATGACCATCTCCATGTGAGCCAAATGCGCTCATTCCATGGTCTGCAGTGAAGACGAAAGCAGTTTCGTCGTCGCCGAAAAAGTCACGAACCTTGTCCACTAAAATTGACACTTGGTTGTCAATGTACTTCACGTTATCATAATATTCTGCGGAATAAGGTCTGTAAGAATGCCCAGCAGTATCACAACCTAAGAGATGTAAAAAAAAGACATTACCATCTTGCCTTATTTGGTCATTTAATGTGGAATCGACAGTAGAATTATAGAAAAGTTGATCCAAATGTCTAAACACGTACGCGTCAAGCTCTATCGATGATTGTGTGAAATCCTCGAACTCATGACCATACATCCAAGCGTCAACCTTATTGGCGTCTGACGCACCCTCTTTGAACATCGGTAGGATATCTGGCGAGCCAAAAGAGTATGTATGCGCAGATTGGTTGAAAAAACTATCAAAATCGACAGGGTTTTCCTTCCAGCCCTTAGTCACAGCACTCACATCTTCATAAAACCCAGCAATCATTGCAACATGCCCAGGTCTTGATTCAGTGGGCATTCTGGTGTGTGAAATACCGTACGTCGCGTTATTAATTACCAATGATCTTATGAATGGCGCCAAGAAATCTGTTTCTCCACTTACTGGATGAGTTATTTTATCGAAGGTTGTATCTGCACGTAGGCCATCACCGACGATCAGGAATAACCTTTTAGCAGGTGGATCATCAGTACTCCGGAATGTTTGCATACCATGCACCAACGGTGACACGAAATAAATGTCGAAGATTGACCATAAGTAAAATAGGTGGAACAGGACACCTACTATAACGAACGATAATCTTTGTTTACCCCACATAGAACTCGTAAATTATAGGTACAATGCTCAATTGGTATTAAACAACTATTAACTATACCGCGTTCATAGAGCTCTTATACTACATGATGGGTGGGTGACGTGTCTGAAAAACTGAGAACCCTTGAGGTATCGCTCAGGACGAATGTCGACAGACGACCACTACAAGGTAAATTCAAACGCCGCCAGATGCGTAGATGCTCCTCATTAGGTTCGAAAACGTTTCTGCCACAATTCTTTGCCTATTCTGGAGTTCGTTGATCTTAGTGACGATGTCGAGGTCGTAAGATTTAGCCTGTACAAAAAGTGTCGCGTTCTCAACTCGAGTTAGGCGATCGTTGAAAAGCTCATCGGCTGTAGAGCGTTTTAAAAGGACGTCTATGAGTCTTCTTTTTGTTTCGTTTGTTTCTATGTTGTATCTCTTTACGGCTTCCTTGATTCTGGCAACTTCGGCCTTATCCAGTATATTGAAATGCAGCACAGGGAGAGGCGGCAGTTGTATAAGCGATACAGATGGATCTAAGCCCATTTCCATATCTGATAATAAATCTGGCTTATAGATGCGCGGCAGCGGCGCATTTACAGGCCTGGAAAGATTTTCAGTCGGTTGTGGAAACGCGAATATTTCGTCTCGTCTTCCTTCAGCTAGCATATCTATTTCCGGCGTATCCTCTTTCATCGGCTTGAACCTTTTTACGCGTACATTATCTAAAGTGTCGCTAACTTTTCGCATATCAAAGAATTCCTCGTCTTTTGGTAGATATTTGTTGAGGTCGTCAAGTTTGAAGTCGGATAGGTGGCGTCCCTCTCTGCTTGATTTTCTTGTAGATGTCTCAGTACTTGTATTTCCAAGATTCGGCTTTTTCCTGGCTGAAGTAGGAGAAGGAGAAGTTGGATCATCTTGTCTTTTTTCATTTTTCACTGCGGTTTTATTACCATTAGTCTTGCTTGGCGTCGAATTTCGTCTAAGTGGCATGTCGATTGGCTCACCTTGAGGGCTGGATATCCCCCAATCTGTTTCCGTTCCAGTTTTTCCGTAGCCGGGTTCTTCGCTTCTTGATGGTGTGGAACGTTCGGCACTGAATTGCTTCATGATGTTTCTGACATCTTCCAGTGTGTCTCTACTGGAGGTTGGTTTGCCCTTAACTGGCGACGCAGATCTTCTAGATTGTTGTTTGTCATGATGCATTGTTCGCGTGTAGTGGCGATGATGATTGCTGATGAATGGAGAAGTGGGCTGTTCTGGCGTGGATTTTCCAGCAGACTTTGGCTCCTTCTTGGGTATTTTTACTCTCTGGTTATCATAAACTGGGGTCTGCTCCGCATGTTGATCATCAGTATTACTGCCGCTTTTGGAATTAGAGGCAAATCTTGTGCTATAGGTAGATGACTTTTTGTACTCATCTTTTGCTTCACTTGAAGGTCGCTGATGTTGGTAACTCTTGGCTTTGAAGGGCTTGAAATTGGAGCTCTTAGTGTTCTGGGAATTCCTGGTTTCTTTTGACCGCTCTTCAAGTCCGAATCCATATGGCTGCTGCTCATATGGTCTACTTGTCCTCGGTTTCTGATTCGTGGGCTCGACAGTTTTCGCTGCGACAGCCTCAGTGGCATTACTTTGTTTTGCATCTTTGGATTCGACACTAGCGTTAGAGACTCCATACCCTGGACCCAACTTTGTTTTCAAGGGAATATAGTTATGGAGATTTTTGGCTATCAGTTTACGATTGTATTCACGTCTCTTTACCTCATCGGTTAGAACCGACTGTGCATGTGAAACGATCTTGAACAGCTCGGCAGCACCTACTGACTTGTTCTTATCAGGATGTATCACAACAGCGATCTTTCTGTACGCCTTTTTGATTTGTGATTCTGATGCATCGGATTTCAATCCAAGAATGGAATAATAAGTTGTTTGGTCGATTAGCATATTATCAGATGCCATGATATCAATATTTACCCTAGATGTACACGAACTTAATGGTTTTTGCCCTAGTCAAAGGCCGCGCTTACTTTGCCTCACTTCTTTAAGTTGAATTGTTACGTTATCTGTAAGAAATCATCTCTGGCCATCAAATAATAATTTTGTTATGTAAACAATGTTAAAAAATTATCGACCTCGGTGAGGATTGAACTCACGATCTTGCGATTAACAGTCGCACGCCTTAACCAGCTTGGCCACGAAGTCTTATTAAATTTGTTGTTTAACCAAATAACTTCTTCCCTACTTCATCAACCATCCCCGAGATGTGCGAATATATAAAAACCTATATAGAGCGATGTCGATATCAGAATCTTGAATGCAAACTTAACAAAGGATGGCCACAAGGTAGTGGATACGAAAACTAGTAAATAAGTGGCAAAAATAAATTCCGATACCGGGAATCGAACCCGGGTCTCCACGGTGAGAGCGTGGTGTGATAGCCCCTACACTATATCGGATGGTAATCGTTGATGATGAGTGGTGTGAAAAGCGCCTACTCATTGATCATTTACAGCCATATGGCGAGGCAAAAATAAATTCCGATACCGGGAATCGAACCCGGGTCTCCACGGTGAGAGCGTGGTGTGATAGCCCCTACACTATATCGGATAGTAATTTTTGTTATAAATCTCTAAGTGTTTTGAGGTTATCATGTAACGCCGATGGGGTGTGAGCGTTCATGTGCCACTGTTAGAGTTGGTGTCTCCTAATGACAATTTGGATTTTTGTCTTGTCAATCAGGACAAATCTACATCTCGATAGAGTCTCTCGTAATACCGTGTGATTACGGAACTTTCTTTCAACTATTCCTCCAAGGTTTCTGAAATCGTGGCCATATCCTAGGGGTTTCCATCCCACTTCAAGTCATGTGGAAAAGGTTTACGCATTGCCTTCTTCTGGGTGCACCTTTGAATGATTAGGTATAGGCACCCAATTTTGAAGAACATTTAATATTCCTTGTCAGGTAAGAATAGAAAATGGTATTTCAAAAGTAGCTTTTCAGAATCCCTGTTCGAGACAGGTATGCACTAAAATGAAAGTTTGTTTGTTTACTCAGGTTTAGTCCTCCGTACTGAATATGTTTATTCAAGCAGAATAACTTTGGCGACAGGCAAACGCAAAATGTGCCTGGAAATGCAACATCTTCAAGAAAAACACTAAAACAAAAAAGAACAACAAAGAAACACTCGATAAACTTCACAGCTACCATGAAACCTCCAGAGGTACCGGGGGAAAGTAAGCTGTTAATTATTCTTACCATGAACTTGATTTTTTTTGAAAAAAAAAAAAGTCTGGAAAATTATCTTAGCGTCGTAGATAGTCGTACTCATCTCTACGACAATCGCTGCAAATAAGGTTTTCTAAAGTAAACTAACAACAAGATGACGGCCGAAGTTTAGCTTTTCTTCATCGAACATGCCCACACATCGCTCTTAAATATCCCGGAACTTATGATCTGGGACTTACAAATATCGTTCAATTTTAATCTACTAATAGAACTTAAGAGGGAGACTCATTTGGGTTGTACATCAGATGATTACGTCTAAGCGACAATTTTAAGGAACTCTCAGGTGCGCTCTCGAGAAAGTCTAGGAGCAAGCTTAAAAACGACACTCTTTATCCGACTTCATTTGAAATTCAAAATCATGAGCAATCTAGTAAAATCTGTGATGTTGGTTTATAGAGTCTTTTCTTGATGCAAAAAGGTACGCGGGAGGTCAATTGCACCCTTTGACCCAAAGTGTAATTGTTGATATTTTGAGATTTACATATGCGTGAGTTGTCTCCTAATGTAGTCGTAGTCTAGCCCGTTGATGAACGGTGAAAGTACGATGGACAAGTAGGTTTTGTGATAAACTATTAATTGAGCCAATAACGTTATGATCTTGCTCCCAGCTAAGAATTGCCTGATCAAGCAACGTCATTTACAACGTATATATTTGACTCAATAAAGGGAAAGAGTAAGGAGATGAGTGTGACAGCAATAGACACTAAAGGCTAAAGGCTAATATTATAGTCGCTGAATAGCAAGTTAGCGATGAGACTCTCTAAAATTCTTATGGGTATTGAAAAGAAGCCGGATTCTGCAAACTCTAATATTAAATCAATGGACAACAAACCTCTTGAAAACATTGTGAAATCACCGAAATCAAAGGCAACTCCACAATATGTGCCATTTAAAGCGTCCAGGTCTAATATGATTTCGAACTTGATCATAAACTCCTTTTTTGGATTGGGGCTGTACTGGCTATACAAGGACTATCGAAGTGCTAAGAAAGTGCCCAAAGATAGCCATGGCACGGTGACAATTGTTCACGACTATCCCAATAGGGTTTTCAAAAATGAGAACCCAATAAAACAGAAGAACCAATTTTCTCAAGTATTTTCGGAGCTTACTTATGGAGATTTGTCCTTCTTTACTATAGGTTTAGGTTTTTTAATGCAACTGGCCAATATGGCGCATGTCTCATGTGGTAAAAAATCATTACTTTATAGATCAAGCATTCTCTCAGTGCTCCTGTACCCACCGTTCACTTTTTATATGTACAGTTTGAAGAATAGAGATCCTGTTGCACTATCCACCAAGTAAGTAAATGTCCGAGAAGGAAACCGACCTGGACTTTGGATGGGCGGAACTCGAAGTTGAAAACTTAATTGAATTTACTACCAAATCATATTATATCTATGTACTATACATTTTTTTTTTTTGTGAGCGTTTTGGCTCAGGTCCCTAAAAGAAGAAAGGTAGAGCAATCCAAACTCACTGTGGAGTAGGATGCTCTGAACGAACAAATTGTGGAATGAAGAATCGACAAATCGATAGATAAAACGTTATCGAATTAAACAAACTCGTTATGCATCATGAAGCTCATTAAAACTGAACACTGTTTTCGATTTAACAGTCGACCAATTCAATGACTTCCAAGTGCACTGGAGAACATTGGGCACCAATGGACTCATCGTACAAGTTGTAGAAGGAACCCGATAGACATTGGTAGAAGACATCGCTGTCACCAATGGCCAAGTTTCCATCTGGGGTGATGGCCCAGCCAGCAGCGTAGATGGCACCAGCTTGTGGTGGAGGACCGTCGAATTGGAATTGTCTGTTAGCGACGATAGAACCGATTCTACCCTTACCATCCTTCAAGACACTGTCGTCCAAGGTCATTTGCAAAGTACCGTTAGTCTTACAAGATTCGGCAGCGACATAGCTGGAGTCGGAAGAAGCGGTTGTAGAAGAAGCAGCGGCGGAGCTTGAAGAAGCAGTGGAAGCTTGGACTTGACCGTCAGAGACTTGGGAAGCGGCGGCAGTGGTCTTGGAAGAAGTAGAAGAAGTAGCTTGAATCTGTCCGTCAGAGATCTGAGAGATAGCAGCGGCGGAAGATGGGCTTAGAGTAGTTGTGGTAGCTTGAATTTGACCATCACCGATTTGAGAGATGGCAGCAGCGCTAGACTTGGCAGAAGCAGTGGAGGTGGTAGCCTGAATTTGACCGTCACCGATTTGAGAGATGGCGGCAGCGCTAGACTTGGCGGAAGCAGTAGAGGTGGTAGCCTGAATTTGACCGTCACCGATTTGAGAGATGGCGGCAGCGCTAGACTTGCTAGAAGTGGTGGAGGCAGTAGAAGTAGTAGCCTGGATCTGACCGTCACCGATTTGCGAGATGGCGGCAGCACTAGACTTGGTAGAAGCAGTAGAAGTAGTAGCCTGGATCTGACCGTCACCGATTTGGGAAATAGCATCTCTCTTAGCCTTGGCACTGGAGGTAGAAGTGCTGGCAGAAACTGTGGAAACAGAAGTGGTGATTGGAATCACAGCGATACCGAAGGTTTCGCTGTAGGAAGTCAAACCACTAGCGTAAGTGGCAGTAGGAGTCAAAGTAGTCCATGGTTCGGAAGCAGTAACTGCAGCGGAAGCAGAGCCGGCCAAAGCGGCAGCCAAAAGGGTCTTCTTGTATTGCATTTTGAGAATATTTAGTAGAGCAGAGATGCTATTGTCCTAGTGAGGAGTGGTTGTTTAGTACAGAACAAGCTAATATGATCCATCAAATAACTACCTTGATCGCTCTTTATATACAAATGAGGGTTAAAAAAGAATGGCTTTGCCTAATTTATTACAATTGATCTAGTACTTGATCTAATACTTCTAAATCAGTCCAAGAATGCACTACAATCCCGCAACCCAACCATGCTAATTTTTGGATATATACCGCTCGACTACATACATGTATGAAAGCCAGCCTTTTGAAATTTTTTAACATGTGCTTACGTAACAACCGCCCTCACGTCCCGCCGCCCCTTTTGCTAATTTCGTGCATGCCTGTCACTGTGGACGGGTTTATATTTTTTCGATCTCACATCCGGGAGAGCTTCTATTAACTCCTCCGCCGGTGCTTTGCGTATTCCCTCCCCTGGGGCTTCCCTGCGGACGTTTCTGAGGTAACCACTATTCCGCCAGGGGGGAAAGCTCCCCTTCATGTTGCTCTCAGTCCCTTCATAAGAGAGGGAAATGCGGCAGGGTGGGTCCACCATGTGCCCTCCGCGGCGGTAACGGGAACGACGGAAAATCGCGGTGTCACGCGCGCCCTTAACAGCGCTTCCCACCGCAATTAAGGGCTTCTCGAGTAGCGCTCTGGGAGGCTCCCTAAAGGGAACCCCAACAATAGTAAAACGCAAGGCGTAAGGCGTAAGGCGTAAGGCGTGATACGACACTACGTAAGTCTACAGTACACCAGTAGGATGATTCTATATTATAATAATAGCAGTAGGTATGATTCAATAGCAGATCCTCACAATCGACTCAATCGACTCAATCGACTCAATCGACTCAACCGACTCAATCGACACAGCCCACGGTTCGTCAGGTGCCTTTAGCAACTGTATCGGTGGTGGTGATGGTGGTGATTGTGGCGGTAGCCACAACTATCTCCACCCATTGTAGCCGCTAGCGAGAAATTAAAGCACTTACGGCTCCCAATTAGTCCAAGGACACCCGGTTCTCAGAAACCACCGCATTGACTCAGGAACGCCTCAACGCCCGGTACCAGCCTTCCGGGAAATGTAATTGGATACGTGCATGGTGATGTAGCTAATTTTGGCCCAAAAGGGTAAAAATATAGGCTTGTGATTTAAATGTCGTTAATTTTAGAAGCAGTGCAGAAATCTCAAGATTGACCCAGCAGATATTGGTAAAAGTATATAAACGAGCAATTGCGAAAGTTTGGGTATCCTTTTTCATTTCAAATATAATCAAATTCAGCATTCGCTTCTTTCCATTTATATCAATGCAATACAAAAAGACCCTTTTGGCTGCCGCTTTGGCCGGCTCTGCTTCCGCTGCTGTCACTGCTTCCGAACCATGGACCACTTTGACTCCTACTGCCACTTACGCTAGTGGTTTGACTTCCTACAGCGAAACCTTCGGTATCGCTGTGGTTCCAATCACCTCTTCTGTTTCCACAGTTTCTGCCAGCACTTCTACTTCCAGTGCCAAGGCTAAGAGAGACGCCATCTCTCAGATTGCTGATGGTCAAATCCAGGCTACCACTTCTACTGCCTCCACCACTTCTAGCAAGTCTACTGCCGCTGCCATCTCTCAGATCTCAGACGGTCAAATCCAGGCTACTACTTCTACTGCTTCTACCAAGTCCACTGCCGCTGCCATTTCTCAAATCTCAGACGGTC
>JAJLUF010000164.1:0-19176 GCA_030569995.1 Lachancea cidri
GTAACTGTCGTCGTTCCCATAGGAAGAAGTGTTCTTGTTACTAGAAGAACTTTTGTTTCCATAGGAGTCATCATTGTTTCCATAAGAGGATGAGTTCTTGTTACCATAGGAGTCGTCGTTGTTTCCATAGGAAGAAGAACTCTTGTTGCCATAACTGTCATCATTACCGTAGGACGAAGTGTTCTTGTTACCGTAGGAATCATCGTTTCCGTAAGAAGAGTTCTTGTTGCCAGAAGAACTCTTGTTACCATAGGAGTCGTCATTACCGTAGGAAGAAGTGTTCTTGTTGCCGTAGGAGTCATCGTTTCCGTAAGAAGAGTTCTTGTTGCCAGAAGAACTCTTGTTACCATAGGAGTCGTCATTTCCGTAAGAAGAAGTGTTCTTGTTGCCAGAAGAGCTCTTATTTCCGTAGGAGTCATCATCATCATTGTTTCCATACGAAGACGTGTTCTTGTTGCCGTAACTGTCGTCATTGCCATACGAAGAAGTGTTCCTGTCACCAGAGGAACTCTTGTTACCATAACTGTCATCATTGCCAAAAGAAGAAGAATTATTCTTTCCGTAACTGTTATCATTGCCAGATGAATTATTTCCATAGGAGTTTGAGCTCTTGTTACCGTAGCTGTCATCGTTGGAGCTGTTGCTATTCTTATTCCCAGAATTTTCATTGTCATCATTCAAAGAAGTCTTGGAAAACTTACTTCTCACAGCACCTTCAAATTTCTCAAATTTTTCAGATCCAACCTTATTCTTGATCTGATCCATGCGATCAGAACCGATCATACCTTCTGCCCGCGAAAGCATGTCATTGTTACCACTACTGCTGTTACCACTACTGCTGTCGCCATTGTTGCCGCTGCTATTGTTGCTAGCTAATTCTTTAACTTTGTCAAATAAACCCATCTTTATTTAGTATACGATCGAAATTGAACGTTCAGGATCACTACTATCAGGGTATTAAAAGGTTATTGAGAGATTTTTGCTTCCCTAGAATTCATTCCCCTATTTATAACTTCAAATATTCTCTAGAATGGAACTGTGCATTATAGCAAGAAACGAGGTGTTTGGGTTACAGTATGCCATGCATTATCCAACAGAGCAAGAATAATTATGCGACGCTAAGGTACGACATTTTATGTTCCGACAACTTGACTAAATTCTTGAATTGAGTTCTTCTCTTTCTAAGACAGGAGCAGAATCTAAGACCTGTTTTCGTGGCGGATCTCGTCCTCTCAACTTCGTTTAAAAGCTGGTGTCGAGTAATCTATATCTTACCTAGAGAAAAAAATATGTGTAGAAGCAATTCCTGCATTCTTCCATACAGAACGTAATTTTGCACAACTTGACCGTGAATCACACGTGCCGTGCCTAAAGCCGAATGATGTAGGGTCGAGATTCAGGACATTTTGTCTTTTGTCTTTTGTCTTCTAACAGAGATAAAAGAGAATTGTTCATGACTTAAGAATACGTGACCGTGCATCATTTATCATATCTAAGAATAAAACAATACTAAACTCATTATCAGAAAAAGGTGATCATTATTGTAATGAACTGCTGTTGCTAGTTTTCGGACATTTGCAGGTAAGGAAGATCGCTCACTCTTTTTGTTCCAGAAGCGTTTCAGGTTACCCGGAAAATGTTGTGCGCTAGTATAATGGAGACGACATACAAGTCGCTTCGAAACCTTTCTGCACTGACGTTTAAGTCTTAATTTCTTGTAAAAACGTATTTACATAAATATAGAGAGGTTGACGTTTGAATCGTGGAACTCGTGTGTACTTAAATTCCACTCAAACTCTGTTGTAGCCAGCCGATAGTTCTCTTCTTCACTTCTCCATGCTCGTTTTTGTATATCCGTCGCTTTTCCAAGATATCGATCATTTCCTCGGCCTTCCGGCCTTTGTTCATTCCCCTTAAAATAAATTTGTACAATCTTTTACGCCTGGCAAAAGTCTTGACATTGCGACTTAATCTCCACTTGTTCCCGTAAGTATCCTCTAAAAATTTCACAGGAGGATTTCCATCAATACCTTCGACATATTCCTGCCATATAGTCTTCACGTTGGCAGGGGCTTTCAGTAATGTGTAGTTCAGATCACGTTCTTTGTCCTGGACATAGGCACTGGTGCGATCATCATTATTTGAGACAATTTGTTGATTGTTATTCTGTGTAGGGATTGAATTATTTTGCGAAGATGGAGTTGCCAACTTATGCGTTGAATCATCTATACTCCTTTTCCTTTTTCTTTTATTTTTATCCTTTTGTTTTCTATCATTTTTATGATTAATCTTACCTACACGTAATCCAAACAACTCCTTATCGGTATCGTTTTCTTCATCCGCCTCATCTTCCTCTTCGTCATCTACATTGAATCGATCGTCATAACGATGTCGGCCATCTGTTTCTGAACTACTTTGTTTACCTTCATCATCTTCTTGATACCCCTCTTCGTCATCAGAAGAATCGACGTCTTTTTCGTTGGCTTGGTCTAGATCAGATCCCAGCTGAATATGAATGCCTCGGTGCCCTCTGGAGTTTGTGCCTGGGACGATGTTTGCTTGTTGTGCGTTATGTGTTGTAGGTATATCATTGTTGAAGTTCTTTCGCGCTAAGTTTTCTAGCGTCAGGTTTGGCAAGCTCATCGAGCCTATGCTGTTTAGGGATGATAGGTCCGCATAATATTGAGATGCTGCAGATTTAGATGCATTAGCCGTGTTTCTGGCTGCCCTCAACTTTATCGCATTTGGGTTTAGATGAAACGACTGCTTTGTCAAATAATTGGGAAGTTGCTGATCAGCCGAACCTGTGACATTCATTTGTTTAATCTGCAGGGATGAAGCTGAGCTTTCCATTTGATTGTCACTTCCACCTGTAAAAGAATGAGCAGGATACCCGTGATCAAGCCTTCTTTTCTCGAGAATGGGCAGATCACCCGGGCTCATCATTAATCTTTGCCGTTTGAACCTTTGCGTATTCTTTGAGTTAATCTTTTTGAGATAATTTGTGCTCACATTAGTAATGGAGTTAAGCAAATCTGTTACAAATCCGTCTTTCTCGTTTTCATCTGGATTCTCCAGAATTGGTAGGTTAGCGTTCAGCAATCTGATTTCATGCAGAATTTTCAAGGAAAAGTCTTCGTTTTGCATCTTTAATTGCTGAATGGTAGTTTCTTGTTCGTCCATCTTGCAACAAAATTTATTGAACATTTCCTCCATTGCAATCATTCTAGCCGATACTTCATCCATGCGCTGGAATAGCTGGACGTTGGTCGAGGTGTTGTTGCTAGGTGGTAGCATTGGAGGCTCGGAATCTCCTGAAACGTGCTGTATCACGTCATATCTTGACGGTATGTTTCCCTGTGCATTTGAACTTTGGCCAATCGAAGAGTGCCCGGCGTCATCGAGTATTCCTGCAGGAGTAGTATTTGATGCAACCGTCGGATGGCCATTACTGATAATAGACTGAGGAGTAGCATCTGATCCCAAAACATCTGCGATTGTGGGCCCACGAACTGACTTATTCGTATTGTGGGTTTCAGGCGAAAGTGCTAAATTAACACCTAACCCTATCGTGTCCACTGTGGATCCAAGCTTATCTTCAGCAAGACTTCCATTCACAGATCTGCTCTGATCTGCTGTAGTCATATCGCTTGTGGATCCAGGTTGAGGTCGCTTGGGATGAAACTCTATACAGTGTAATCGATAAACTCGTCAAGATCATTAAGTAATAATTCGCTTTCACGAAATGACGTAAGAGATGTCGAAAAATTGGGCAGGTTCATGGGCACGTGATTAAAGAAACTTATCAAAATGATTGCGGAGTATACTGTAATGCTTTTAAAGAGTACTACCAAGCATATACATTCTGTTGGGTTGTGACTAAAATTATGGGCGAGGCTAGGAAAATAATCAGTGTTCTCAAAGATACCGGAACGTCCAAATTTACTCAAAAGCTCTTAGCGGATCAACTGATTCCTACAGTCACTAAGGCAATTGAAGTCAATGAGAGTGGGAATCTAGATGAATTACAAAGAGCTTTTCATACGCCTAGAATAGTTTCCAAAGGATGTCATTTCGCGTATACCGTTCCCGAGAAGCGATCTCACTATAAACCTTTACTCACTTCTAGCAAAGCTCTGAACGATCTCCAATTGGAGATGGATCCTGAGTTAATGAAATTGACAAGCGGTGAGAATGTCTACTATGACAAGAACAAAAGCATTTTCCCATATAGTATGGCATATGCTGGCTTTCAGTTTGGGCAATTTGCAGGACAATTAGGTGATGGACGAGTCATCAATCTTATTGACTTGAAGGACAAAAATGGCAACACACAGACTTTGCAGTTGAAGGGATCAGGTTTGACACCTTTTTCTCGATTTGCAGATGGAAAAGCCGTTCTTCGATCAAGTATACGTGAGTTTATTATGTCAGAAGCATTGCATCACATTGGTATTCCATCCACACGAGCTTTGCAACTGACTAGCTTACCAGACACCAGGGCGAGGAGAGCTATTTTTGAACCTTGCGCAGTTGTTTGCAGATACTCTCCCACCTGGATTCGACTTGGTAACTTTGATTTATGCAGATGGAGGCAAGACCATGAAGGGCTTGTCAAACTGTCTGATTTTTGCATAGATGAAGTCTTCGAAAGTGGGAAATCTTTCCCAAGAAGTCTTAATTTCAATGGATTCATGAATGACTTTTTTCCAGAGAAAGATGAAAAGGCACCAGAGGGCAAGGTTTTGGCGGACCTTGTAGGTACGACGAAGTACGAGTTATTTTTCAGGCATGTGATCAGCCTCAATGCTGAATCAGTAGCTTACTGGCAGAGTTACGGCTTCTTAAACGGCGTTTTGAATACAGATAACACTTCAATTATGGGCTTGGCCATGGATTTTGGCCCTTTCAACATTATTGATAAGTTTCAACCGCAATACACACCCAACCATGATGATGCTGAGCGTCGTTACTCTTTTGCAAATCAACCGGGAGCAATATGGTGGAACTTAAGCAAGTTTGCCCAAGCAATGACAGCTTTAATTGGCGCTGGTCCGAAATATATTGAAAAAATTGTTACAGAAGGTCTTCAAACGTTAACCAAGGATATGGAAGACGATATCATCACCAGAGCAAATACCGTAATTGCGTTAGGATCAAATGAATTCAAGTTTAGATTCACAATCAAGTATGCAGAAATTATGAGCCAAAGAATTGGCATCGATCTAGGCTTGCCTCAGCAGTTGAAGGATGACGATTTAGGAAACACCGCCCTCAAAGTAAGCGAATTCAATCAGACCATCATAGAACCAATGCTACAAATAATGTACTTTACTCAATGCGACTACAATAATTTATTTATTAAGCTGCAATCATATGATGGGAAATTCAAAGTGGATAGCACTGATGCTATTAATGGAATGGATATTGAATTTGTGAGGGTGTTTTTTTCAGAACATCAAGTGCAAAAGTTAATTCGTTATTATTTAGAGGGTAACGGTGACACGGATTCCGGAGAAACAGTTCGTTTGGTGGAATGTGCCGAAAAATTGAACACTTGGGTCGATTTTTACACAAAGTTACTCCCAGTGAACTACGATACCAAATTAGAGATCGCAAGGAAAGTTAATCCAATTTTTACCCCGAGAAGCTATATATTTGAACAAGTCATTGAGGAATTAGTTGGCAATCAACGGGAAAATCTTAAGGAGCCTGACGCAAAACTTGATATCACTCTATTGGAGAAATTGTATAAAATGAGTGTTAATCCCTACAATCCCGAATTGTGGGATGAAAGTTTGAGACCAGAAGTCGTTGAGGGATGGATCACGCACGGCGAAGAGGATGACAAATTTATGAAACAGTGCAGCTGCTCCAGTTAACCGTTATGATGGGTTGTAATGGAGCTTATATCAGGTATTAATATTATTTAGGACTATATTTTTGGTAATTATATTTAACGGTTGGCAGAACAACTATGGATACTTTTAACAGAGAAGGTAAACTCGTTGAGCATATTAAAGTCTTAAACCTCCTGGCGGGGGTTTTTTAAATAAGGAGTGTTAAATTTTGAAGAGAGTAACACGAGTACCATATTATTGAAGAACCCAAATTTAAATTACGGTTTTCATTCACGTAAAATAAATTTTGCTTATCAAGTGTATTCTCACTTTAAATGGTAGTAATCGATAGATATGTGAGTGTTTTTAAATACACCAAATATACGTAGCTCTTAGATAAAAGCTTATGACCTATATTGTAATAAGGATTAAAAGTCGCTCTAGGAGACGCTGTATACTTCGTATTTAACTATATAAGTTATAACACATATCAGATACATATTTACCAGTGCCACAGGCAACGATTTTGATAAGAATAGTAATAGGAAGTATCATCAATGGGAATCTTTACCAGTCATGAGAACAGTTCCCTTGGTGAATTAGATTTTCCGTGCTTAAGGCTCAAGGTAGCTCCAATGGCGGTTCCCTTGCCTGGTGTCTTGTATCGAATCACTATCCCTAAGTCTGAAGCGCTCGCAATCTTGAGTGAATTTAAGGAACATCCAAAGTTTAAAACAGAGCGCCTATTGAGCGATATTGGCACTATTGAAAACACTGAAAATTTAGTTACCGACTCAGTACTCGAATCTCTAATGAAATTCCAGAAAAGGTACAATCCAAATAAGAATTCTCCATTATATGTCTGTTTGATACCATCGACTGACACTGAATGCTCATATGGCTGTATTTCTAGAATTGCAGGAGTTTCTACTCAAAACAGCTTAGTGATGATTTCATTTAAGGGGCTCAAAAGAGCTGAGATTCTGAATCCTGAGTTAAATTTGGCCAACAAGTTATGGGTTAGTACAATAAAAGTTATTGATGAATTTGGTGACGGTAAAGTTGATACAAAAATATTACAAACTGCCACTCATGAAGTTTACAAATCATTCTTCGAAGTTAGTAAAGCAATTGAGAATTTTAACTTACAATACAAATACTCCCTTAATAACCTTGGCGATTATGGCCACCTTCTGATCCTTTCACCACTTGCGAACACTTTATTTTTTCAGCTGAGTCGAGCACAGTTTTCGAAATCGTTGATTCTACTGAAGAGTTTGTTTGAAGACGCCGAACAAAACCAGGATGGTAGCGATAAGATTCGCGAATTTTTGACCCTAATGGATATTACCATTTCTATATTACCGACAACCTCTACTCAGCGTTTAAATTTTCTTTCTATTAGTAATCCAAGTGAAAGAATTGATGAATTTCTAACAGTTTTGATGAAATTTAAATCTGCGTTTACTGAGCTGTTTGAGGCTTCAAAATATGTCCAGTATCATTTTCAAAATTCTAGTGAGCTTGACAAATCAGCGTTTATCGCAAATCAACTGAAATCCTTGAAATACTTTATGGACGACATCAAAAAACCACGGCTAGGGGGGAGTGACCCAGGGAGACAGATAATGTCAGGAAAGCACATTCAAAACTTGGTGAATGACAATTCTGACAACGAATTTGAATTGATCAGAAAGTTCCTAAATGGACTGGAAGAGAGGGGAGTTCATCCTGACGGAATTAAAATGCTTGACAAAGATTTTAGAAGACTAGTAAAGATGATGTCTCAAAATTCTGAATACCAAGTTCTTAAAAATTATTTCGACATTATAACAGATATACCATTTGGACAAAAGTATAGCAAATACTCATCTATCAATCTGAAGGAATCCGAAAATAAATTGAATAGAGATCATTACGGTCTTGTTAACGTCAAAAAAAGATTAATTGAATATCTTTCTGTTCTGAAGTTAGATGAGAAATTGAAAATCAGAAACTCGAGCATTAAATCACCTATTTTACTATTAGTTGGACCACCTGGAGTTGGAAAGACTTCAATTGCAAAATCAGTCGCGGAAGTCCTCGGTCGAAAGTTTCAGCGTATCTCACTTGGAGGTATTCATAATGAAGCAGACATTAGAGGTCACAGAAGGACTTACGTCGGCTCTATGTGTGGCTTGATAATAAATGCTCTACGAAAAAGTGGTTGCATGAACCCTTTGATACTTCTTGATGAAATTGATAAGGTCTTGAATGGCCAAGCAGGCGGTGGGCATGGTACAAGATTAAACGGAGATCCAGGTGCCGCGCTGTTGGAGGTACTAGACCCCGAGCAGAACCAGGCGTTTGTGGATCATTACGTTGGGTTTCCCGTTGATCTGTCTGGTGTGTTGTTTTTTTGTACAGCTAATCAACTCAATGGAATATCTGAGCCTTTGCTGGATCGAATGGAGGTTATCGATATAGCAGGTTACAATCCAGATGAGAGAATTAATATCGGTTCACATTATTTGCTGCCTAAGCAGATAAGAGTTAATGGATTAGATAAAATTCATGTTAGTATTACCTTGACAAAGAAAGCATGGGAGAGCTTAGTCTTTCAGTATACCAGGGAGCCAGGTGTGAGAACTTTGGAGAAAAAGTTGGCTGGCATTGTAAGAGGGAAGGTTGTGGAATATGTTGAAAATGGAAAAGAAGGTCAACATGAGCTTGTTACTGATAGTCAATTAATCAAATATTTGGGTTTACCACTACACCCGATGTCCAAGGACTTGATGCAGGAAATCAAGTTCGCGGAGAGTTATGGAGTTGTGAATGGGCTTGCTTACAATTCCGATGGTACTGGCAATGTGTTAATTTTTGAGGTAATCACAAAAGGCCAAATAGGTAATGACCAGGGACCTCGAGTGAATACAACTGGCAACCTGGGGTCAGTTTTAAATGAGTCTATTCAAATTGCCACCACTTTAGTGAAGTCTATTATGCAGAGGGGAATTATAAGAGGGCTATCTACGAAAACCATGGCGCAGTTCTTATCGTCGGATATTCATCTTCACGTTCCGATGGGAGCAGTATCTAAAGACGGACCAAGTGCCGGAGCAGCTATTGCCTTATGTTTATTGTCATTGGCTCTCAAAAAAGCTGTTCCTGCAGATTTGTGCATGACAGGTGAAATCACATTGAGAGGCAAGGTGTTACCTATTGGCGGGGTAAAGGAAAAGTTACTTGGTGCTCAGATGTTTGGAATGAAAAAGGTGTTGATACCTCGCTCAAACAGATCCGACGTCATCGAAGCTGTAATGGAATCTCAAGATTTTGAGTCGTGTTTAAACTCCGAAAATTTTCCAGAAATTGGTGTAGTTGACAAAAAAATGAAGCTGGAATTACATTACGTTGATGATTTCTATGACGTGATTTCCCAGTCTTGGCCCACCCAGATCACAGACCATGATGTCTCGTTCACCACATCGAGAGCAAGTCTTTGACGAAGATGACCATCTATTGCTCGAATAAAAATTTCACGAGGTGGGGCCAAGTAGGACCATAGCCAGTGTACTCTGACTGTGTATCTAAAAAGTTGGGACAAGTCAACTAATGAGACTTAATCTGTGTAGTCTATTATATATCTTGCATGAAAGGTTGGTACAGTATTTTATATCGTTACGCTGGTTAAAGTGCCCTGTCGAGCGAAACCGCTTTGAAGTTAAGTAAGAAGAAGTTTCGGGCAGCCTCTTACAAGGAATTTCCTGTGCGTCCTCAATGAGTCAATAAGAGACTCCGAAAAGCCATCCCGATGTGACCAAGAATTACAGGAATTATTAACTCATGTGATGTTATTCCACAAGGGGAAAGACAACAATTGTAGATCTAAATCTTTTCGCGATTGGGAAACACTGTACTTTTATGACCATCTTTCGATGGGAGCTAGAAAAATACTGGCAGATGGAGCATTTGCTAAGAGGAAATGAACTCCGAAACTAATCTAAATATTACTTTGGGTCTTGGTGCGGCAAAATTATGTAGGTGTTGTACCTGCACTTAAACGTTTGATAAATCTCTTGGCTGTGCTTAAACGATAAAACTCAATTATTTTCCTAAGAAAATAATGAAAAGACCATCAATGGACACGCTCTGGTATGCATCAGCCTGCTACTATCATGAATCCATACGTCTTTGCATCAGTATACATCTTTAAGTCCTTCTGGGTGAGTTGAGTATTATTATCGTATAACTATTGACGGGCAGAATCTTAAATTTCGAATATTTTTTTTCACCTCGTAATTTTCTCTCGGTAGTGGGCGCGGTCCATTTCCACGCTTTAAGTTCTTTTTATAGTTTTATCAACTCAATTTGGAAGGATTAGCAGAGTTAGGAGTGAGGTCTACTAAGAAAAGAGTGTCTATTCCTATTGAATTTGTACTCTAAGATTTCAAGAGCTTTCAGAAAATCTTCCTTTCGTTTTCAAGCTTTATTACTTTTGTTTTGATCCAGGGTCATCGAAATAGCAATTTGATTTGAAACTTCAACCAAGGTCAAGTGTTTGAGCCATGAAGCTAACGTTATATGTCGCCCTAGTTTGTTGCTTTGTCAACACGGTGTTGGCGAAGAGAAAGCTATCTGCGACCTCCATCGTGACTTGCATGGAAAATTCGCAACTGTCAGCTACATCTTTCGACGTAGTATTTGACCCAGACGATCGTTCTTTGCACTATACATTAGATATGACCAGTGAAATCGATTCCAATATTGTTGCTGATATCGAGGTCTGGGCTTACGGATTCAAGATTATAAGCAAGGAGCTGGACTTGTGTACGTTAAGTTGGAAACAATTTTGCCCTCTGCAGCCCGGTGATGTCGAAGTGGACTCCGTCGAATATATCTCCAAAGAGTATACTGATATGATACCGGGCATTTCTTACCAGGTTCCCGATATCGACGCTTATGTGAGGTTGAACATTCTAAACAACGTCAGTGAAAACGTTGCGTGCCTAGAGGCATTTTTCACAAATGGTAAGACCGTTTCTCAGGTGGGTGTAAAGTGGGCCACTGCTGTAGTTTCTGGGATTGGTTTGTTGTGTTCTGCAGTACTGTCGAGTTTCGGTAACTCAAATGCTGCTTCTCACATCTCAGCGAATACTATGTCTCTGTTCTTGTATTTTCAATCTGTTGCACTTGTATCTATGGAGCATGTGCACTATGTGCCTCCAATTGCTGCAGCTTGGTCCGAGAACTTGATATGGTCCATGGGCTTAATTCGCGTATCATTTATGCAGAAAATTTTCAGATGGTTTGTTCAATCAACGGGTGGATCACCTACACTTTACTTGACATCTACAACTATTTCCATATTGGTGCAGAGGAGTTTGGACTATCTCAAAGCAACAGATTTATACAAAAGATCAGAGCTGGTTCTTTATGGTAACTCGAATGTTCTGATATTCAGAGGTATCAAGAGGCTAGCATATAGCTCGGGTATTGAGAATACATCGGTGGTGTGTACCGGGTTTACTTTCTTCGTGTTGTGTGGTTATGTTCTTGCTGGTTTCATCATGGCCTCCAAATATGCTATTGAGGTGTGTATTAAGGCGGGATGGATACAGAGCACAAGATTTATTGAGTTCAGGGGCAATTGGAGAATGATTCTTAAAGGCTCTTTGCTAAGATATATTTACATTGGATTTACTCAGTTGATGGTTCTCTCTTTCTGGGAGTTCATGGAGCAAGATTCCCCAGCAGTCATTGTTATTGCTTGCTTATTCTTAATTCAGTGTTTGGGTTTGATGTGTTGGGCTGCTTACAGAACCATATCTTTTGCTAGATTATCAGTTCAA
Source organism: Lachancea cidri (assembly GCA_030569995.1). Taxonomy (NCBI): domain Eukaryota; kingdom Fungi; phylum Ascomycota; class Saccharomycetes; order Saccharomycetales; family Saccharomycetaceae; genus Lachancea; species Lachancea cidri. The sequence goes on from JAJLUF010000164.1 coordinate 11,672, forward strand.
CAGCGCAACAACCCTGCCGCTATTCTATATGGTGACCAAACAGTTCTAAACAAATATGGGTTTTTCTACACGATGTTCAATGCTACCCATTATTGGTGGAACTGCGTTATTTTGGTTTACATTTTTTTGAAGGCAATCTTTATTTCGTTTGGCCAGGCTTCTGGACAAACTCAAGCTTTGGCAATTTTCATAATCGATCTGGTTTACTTCGTGATATTGATCAAGTTCAAGCCTTACCTAGACCGGCCAACAAATATCATCAATATTTTTATCACCACTGTGACATTAGTTAATTCATTCCTATTCATGTTCTTCTCGGATCTATTTGGGCAACCAGATTCAGTGGCATCAATTATGGGATGGGTTTTTTTCATTTTGAACGCCGCATTCTCATTGATTTTATTGATCTTGATTCTAGTCTTCGTTGGCCTAGTCATGTTTTCTAAGAACCCGGATTTGAGATTTAAACCTGCGAAAGATGATAGAACTTCTTTCCAAAAGGGTTCAGCACTACACAGTAGTATCAATAAATCGGTAGCTGCTGAGCTAATGGCATTAGGAGACACTGCTCAGAATCATGATGACAACTGGGAAGAAGAACTGTATAATCAGCAAAGAATCCAAAAGGACAGGAGTACGTCGGGTCTAGAATATTCGGACGAGAAATTGGTTCCTTCAGTGACAGCTTCAGATGAACTAAATGAAGAGCCGAAATCAATGTCATTAGCCTCGAGATTGAAGCGTAAGCTATCTCTAAAACGCAATAAATCCACCTCTTCAAGAACCAAAAAAGATATCATCGAAACATCTGAATCGTTCGACAACGAGCCTTTGACCTCTCTGACTCCAGAGGCATCAACGATATCCATTTCTCCAATCAAGCGAGCATACCCTGGAGTCCATAGCCGGCAAGAATCCGAATCTAGAAATGGTTTAATGAATTCATATGACGAAGTGGGAATTCCGCAAGAGCTTCCAACCGGGCGCACCCTCGCTCCTGTGCAATCTCCTGATGAAAAAGCTGAAGCCACCGGAAGTCAGTTCGTGAGGGATGAAAGTACGGACTCTGTGAGTGCGGCGGGAAACATCACTTCTTCGACCAACATATTTACTCATAACAATGGATCTCTCGATAGATAGCTTCAATCTTCAAGGCAAAATGTAATAAAAACGGTTCAAGAGATACATAAGGGCAAAATGTATATGAGAAATAAGAGATACCGATAGTACGTAAAACTATGTCACTGTAATTTTTTTCAATTCTAAATCTTACTTTGAATTTGCTATTTCCTTATACTCAAAGGATTCTTCAGTCAGATCGTTTTTCCACCATAGATTGTTCAATTCACGCCATATTTTGATGTTAACAGAGTTAGAACCCATGAGAGACAAGATCTTTTCACTGATATTCATCTTCTTCAGAAGGGCTAGTTTATTTATACGAATCGAAGAGACAATTTTATTAACTTTGAATCCCATTTTCTTTAGTGTTTTTCTATCCCTAGTAATTTCTTTATCTATATCCCAGGGAATCACATTACTTACCACTTTCGAATCTAGCAAAGATTCGGTATGCTCCATAATGTTATCACTAATGAATTTTGTCTTTTTACTTTGTTTTTCATTCAACACGTAGTGCTCTTGAACCTCAATTTCGTTAAACCAGGGATTTTTTCCATTTTGGCGATGAAGTAGCTGTGATAGTTGGTAAGCCCAGGGCATTTTCCACTCAATTTCACTTGCTGCAGTAAAGTTTGTCGTTCGAACAGTTGAAAAATTAAGGACCCTCTTACCAACATTGGGAGTGTATAAAAACGGTACAACTTTATCCATATCTAATCCCAAAACTCTTCTTAATTTTGGCATCTTTGAGTTTTTCTTTACTTCTGTCCAATGTCTGAGATAATTGTCCGCTATGAGTGGCTGCAAAGGTATAGAATTGTTTCTATTGCAGAAATCCATACCTTCTAATGTTCGCTGTTGTAAATTGTCATCCATATTTTCTATGATGACTTTTTTCAATTCTGCGGAGAGATCACAATAGAAAACTCCCCCAATCCAAGTATCGGGTAGATAGATTGAAAAGCTTCTTTGGGTGTAGGTTTTTCTTCGTGCAATTTTAAAGCATGCAAAATTATTCAAATCATTCATTGCTTGCTCTTTCATCGATTCGTGATTAATTGGTAGATTTTTTTGTTTCTTCTTGAAGAATTGCGGTACTTTAAAATGTGCAGATTGCTTCGAGGGCTTTTTTGGAGAGTCGTAAAAACAAATTGGAAGCTCCCAATTAATCTCAGACTTTTGTGGAACACTGGTTTCCCATTGAACTTTCCCTTCTTTACAGTAATACATTTTCAAATACCGTTTTACATTACTAAATCTATTGCCAAAATGGTAGATTCTGTGTAATTTAAAGCCGGTGTAGAACTTACTTTGTAAACTCAGATCACTCAAATCAACGCCCGTAATTGTACCGGCAATTTTTTGATAGCTTCGTTCGTTTTCAGCATAGTTCGTGGAGCAGATCTTATCCTGAGTCCCGAATGCAGAGCCAATCTTATCAGTCTCGCCATCTAATGGCATAGCGTCAACTTCAAACGAGGTCAAAGCAGACCAAAATAATAATGCAAATAGCAGTAGCTTTACTAAATTCATGAGCATACTTCTGGCCCGATTCTTTTTTACTTCATGTGGAATTGACCACGGGAAAGGTAATGTGGACAGCGTATTTTCATATCTAACACAATTTTTTTGACTGGCGCAATTTAGTTGAAAAGCACAGTTATCCATAACTGAACTATCAAAAGTGATTTTAATGGCTATTAGCTTTTATTGCCTCACTTGATTGAATTAGAACATATCTCTTGATAATATGACACAAATATTTAGTGACACTGACATCTTATCGTTCTACCCTCGGATGTTGAGCCCTCGTTCACCGTGTTTAATGACACGCCTTCTGAATAAAAAATTTGGTGAACACGAATAAGGAAGTACGTTTACTTTAAGGACAATTAAGCCAGACTAACTACGTAACGGCATAAGGAAAGCTATGAAGCTCGATATAAAGGTATGTGAAATCTCCATATGGCATTTGCCTGGTATTGGGTTACCCTAGTTTGGAATTCTCTTTCACCAATTGCGAGGCAAAGGCTTGTGAGTGGAATGTTGTTTTCGCCTCTCAATTATTAGTTGTGCTCGAGAATTATGAACGTCACAGCTCTTGAATAAAAACTAACGCTTATGGAACAGAAAGCTTTTGGCACAAGGTCGGACAGAGTCAAGGGAATTGACTTTCATCCCACTGAACCATGGGTTTTGACGACACTTTATTCTGGGCGGGTTGAAATTTGGAATTATGAGACGCAAACAGAGGTCAGAGCCATTACTGTGACTGATACGCCCGTCAGAGCCGGTAAATTTATAGCCAGAAAGAATTGGATTGTTGTCGGATCTGATGACTTCAAAATCAGAGTTTTCAACTACAACACAGGTGAGAAAGTTGCCGATTTTGAGGCTCATCCAGATTACATTCGATCCTTGGCTGTCCATCCTACTAGACCCTATGTACTTTCTGGGTCGGACGATCTGGACATCAAATTATGGAACTGGGAAAAGAATTGGGCGTTAGAACAAACTTTTGAAGGTCACGAGCACTTCGTTATGTGTGTTGCTTTCAATCCTAAGGACCCAAGCACTTTTGCATCTGCGTGCTTGGATCATACTGTCAAGATTTGGTCTCTTGGTCAGCCCACTGCAAATTTCACAATGACCGCACATGAGACTAGAGGTGTCAATTTTGTCGACTATTATCCTTTGCAAGACAAGCCTTACCTCATTACAAGTTCAGACGATCGTACCGTTAGGATATGGGACTACCAGACGAAATCTTGTGTTGCGACATTGGAAGGTCATATGGCCAATGTGTCTTATGCAGTGTTTCATCCAACGCTTCCAATTATCATCTCAGGTTCAGAAGATGGAACTATGAAATTATGGAATGCAAATACTTATAAGTTAGAAAAGACTTTGAATCTCGGCTTGGAGAGAAGTTGGTGTATTGCCACTCACCCTTCCGGCAAGCGAAACTATATTGCTTCTGGTTTCGATAATGGGTTTACAGTATTATCCTTAGGTAACGACGAACCCAAGCTCTCTCTAGATCCAGTTGGTAAGCTTGTTTGGTGTGGCGGTAAAAATGCATCTGCAACAGATGTCTTTACTGCTGTGATTAGAGGGAACGAAGCAACTGAGGATGGGGAAACCTTGTCGCTACAAACCAAAGAGCTGGGAACTGTCGATGTTTTCCCACAATCTCTGCAACATTCTCCTAATGGCAGATTCGTAGCGGTTGTTGGTGATGGTGAATACATTGTATACACTGCGTTAGCATGGAGAAATAAAGCATTTGGTAAGTGTCATGATTTTGTTTGGGGCCCAGATTCCAATAGCTATGCCTTGATTGATGAATCTGGCTCTGTCAAGTGTTTCAAAAACTTCAAGGAATTGACGTCGTGGTCTATTCCATTGGAGTTTGGGGTTGAAAAGTTATTCTCGGGTGCTTTACTCGGTGTTAAAGCCGATGGTTTTATTAACTTCTTCGATTGGGAAACTGGCAGCTTGGTGAGGAGAATAGATGTGGATGCACATGATGTGATTTGGTCTGATAATGGTGAATTGGTTTTAATCATAAACACTAAAGACGAAAACAATGCTGAAGAAAGCGGAGCATACGCACTGGCTTTCAATAGAGACGTATACGAAAACTTCGTGGCCAGTGAAAGTGAACTGGGAGAAGATGGCGTCGATGACGCGTTTGATGTTCTTTATGAAATCGATGACCAGATCAATTCCGGTAAGTGGGTCGGTGACGTTTTCATCTTCACGACCACGACTAATAGACTAAACTATTTTGTTGGTGGTAAATCCTACAATCTAGCTCATTTCGATAAGGAAACGTATATGCTCGGATATCTACCTCGTGATAACAAGGTCTATTTGGCAGATCGCGATATCCACATCTCGAGCTATCAAATATCCATTGAAGTTTTGGAGTTTCAAACTTTAGTATTGAGAGGTGAGCTTGAGGAAGCCAGGACTTCTGTCTTACCAAATATTGAGGGTAAAGAAAACCTTTTGAAGATTTCAAGATTTTTAGAGGGTCAAGATTACCTTGAGGATGCTTTAGCTGTAACTCCAGATGCCGACCAAAAGTTTGATATAGCATTAAAGTTAGGGAAGCTCACCTTAGCTCATGATATTGTCCTAGGTGATGAAAACGACCACAGATGGAGAAGACTAGCTGATATTGCTCTTGAGAAGTTCAATTTCAAACTTGCTATTGAATCCTACGAAAAGGCATCAGACTTGGAATCGTTGTTCTTACTATACTCATCATTTAGCAACAAAGACGCGTTAAGGAAACTAGCCCAAGAAGCAGAAAAAAACGGTAAATACAATCTGGCTTTCAATTCATATTGGCTTGCCGGTGACATAACCTCTGCAAAATCTTTGCTACTCTCAAGTCAAAGGAATTCTGAGGCTGCCTTATTGTCCCTTGTTTACGGTGAGAATAAAGAAGATGTCAATGCGGTCGTTGAGAAATGGAAAGAGAGTCTGAACGAAACTGGCAAGAGTAGTATTGCTTCAAGAATCAGTTTAGTTGGCGAAGAAGGTTTCCCACCTATTGCTGGGTCCCTCATCGAACTCGACTCCCATAGCGAAGAGCCAGAGGAAGGTGCGGACGAAAGTGCAGATGTTAACGCTGATGCTGAGAAAGCTGATGAAGACGTGGACTCTCAGGAAGAAGCTGACAAAGATGCTTCATCTGAACAAAATAAAGAATCACAGGAATGATTCTATCGAGTTTACACAACACCTTTCATTGTATAGTTACCAATATTAAGTCGATATATACAGTCTTTTGATCCCTTATCTAGTGACTGCAACTCTTTTATGGAGTAATCCCCTTTTCCACAGAGCCCCATCAATTTTAAGTAAATACCTCCAGCTTATTTAGTTTATCCTTTTTTCCTATTCCCACAAAGTAGAGTTCTTTTGATTCATTTCTTGAAGATAGCGGTTTGAACCGGTGCACTTTGGAAAATACCCTTTTCAAACGAGACTCTAATAATTGATCTTCTTTTCCGGTATATAGTTTACAGGTGAAACACCCCCCTGGCTTTAGTAAATCAATAGCGACAACCAGTGCAGCATCACAAAGATCCATAGACATGTAGTGATCCTTTACTGCAACACCTGTGGTATTGGCCATCCTATTGTATGCATAATTAGTAAGATTATTCCAAAATCCAGAAACTTGGGGCCAAGGTTCATACATATCACTGATAATGACATCAATGGGTCTTTCTTCCACTGATGTTGCTGAAACACTTGAGTCGGCTGAAAAAATTTCGTGGTATTCGTTTGTCTGTTTTAAAGTCTGGAGTTCATCCTCGAGCGCATTCTGAAAATAACCGTGGTCGTGGTGCAAGTCGTCATGTTTGTACAGCTGGAAATGCTTCGAAAAGAATAACCGAATGAGTTCGTGCGTTTTCTTAGAGAGGATATTGGCCTGGATAGAATTTACTCCTCGAGGCGGCGCACACGGTATAATGTCTACTCCTAGAACCATGCCATCGGGTCTCGTTCTGTCGAATGCTACTTGGGACCATGCGCCAGGAGCAAATCCTAGATCCAGTACTCGCAGCGACTCGTTTTTACGAAAAAGATGAAACCTGTCATCAATTTCCATCAATTTGAATGCAGCTCTTGACTTAAGGTCACGAAGTTTGGCCTCCCTCGTGTAAAAATCGTTTTTCTGTCGCTCTATCCATCTATTCTTGGCCGATGAGCTTAGACGCAAGAAAGTCTTGGAGCGTGGCAGCAGTAATTGAGCTCTAAATGCAGAAATCCGGACCGGCCTAAAAAATAACATTTGCCTATTGGATTACTGACGAAACAAGGACAATGACTCTAACAATTTCAGCTTTTACACTAGTTGGTCAGTATTAGTCCGATGATCTTGGAAACAGAAGCTATATTGAGTTCATATCGTATTATACGTGTGTACTCAAATTTCACTCACGTGATTTTGTCACTCGTCTATAATGATGTTAGTCTACCCATATGAAGATAACAAAGTATAGAGCGTTATTCGTGGAAAGAAGCACATCAGTAGTATATAATATGCATTATCAGAATCTGTACATAGTTTACTAATTAGTTGATTTCTTCTCCCCACTTAATAATACACAAGTTGCAATACAGGCTCTACGCCAGCAATATATTTACGGCACCCATACATTTCGTTAAAATATTTGAAATAAAATGAATAAATATTGTAGGTGTACGGATTTAGCAGTCACGATTCAAGAAGGCACTCTTTTAATTTTTTTTTTTCGTTTGAAATAGCACGGCATCGGTGGAATCTTCCAACCCATTCCTATGTTTTAAAAGAAGCATTAGTCGCAAGCCTTACACGGACCACCAAATATTTTGGAAGA